>JBBBDQ010000632.1:2662500-2872500 GCA_037127315.1 Ascarosepion bandense
TCAGCAAGTTCAGTTTTAGGAATTTGGTAATTTGTAATTTTTCCTGTAAACATAGAAAATATGGCTCATGGAAAAATTTGCAACTTCTGTTTTTTTTTTTTAATATTTTCCATTTTACAGAAGGTTTCTTTTAATTGCCAATGATGAATAGAAAGTCTTATTATTAAAAGATGAGACGTGCAAATTATGGCAGGTTTTAAAATGATTCTTGATACAACTGATATAAAATTTAAATATATATGAAAGAATGATATACAATATCTGATCAAATGAGCAGGCAACTGACTATATTTTTTAGTTGGGCCAAAAACTTTTCACCACACCCTCGTAACACACACACACACACACAATGTGATAGGTAAATTGTTGCCATTTCATATTTTTAATTTTGTGCATGTACATTGTTTTTTTTTATTTTTTTGACAGCCCAGTGGAGTCAGTTGGGCACCATCTGTGAGAAATAGTGCACAATGATACAATTCACTCTAACAGAAATTTGGAAACAGCATATTGTCTCGCTTGGAATCTCTAATGTGAACATTTCAGAGTGTTTGAGTGTAGATTTGAGGATAGAGCTGAAAATTTGGAAAGAGTTGGATGAGTCTAATGGTAATTACAAAAGTGTTTTGAGTGATTAATAGTGAGGGTCATACTATGCCTCCATTCATCTTTCTACAAGCCCCTCACCCCACGGAACATCAAATCAGCTCAAACCTGCTTTGAGGAGGTAGTGCTTCCATGGGTCAAGAAGGTGGATGCTGGAAGACACTACACCTGGCAACAGGACACTGCATCACATAAACAAGAGAACCAAGTTATGGCTATTAGACATTATTAATGACAACACCACCCCTAACATCTGGCTACCTAACTGTTCAACAGTAACCTCCTTGATTATTATGTATGGGTACAGTTGAGCGAGAGACCAACAAAACTCCTTCTAATAGCAAAGATGATGGCAGCATTCACCAACTGAAACAAAAAGACCACCCAGAAGAGATGTGGGAGATTCCAGTCATTTGGAGACCGTTGTTGCAGTCAATGGTGATTTTATTGAATAAATTTGCTCTTTAGTATTTCAAAATATCTTTGTTTAATTTTGGTAAATATATCTGTTAAAATGAGATGTCAATGTTGTATTTATTTTTGGCATCATTTGGTAGACCATTCATCCATTGCACCCTGTATATCTAAGCCCATAATACTTATTAAAAGTATGTTGACTTACATCATTTTACATATATATACACAAATGCATATATATATATATATATATATATATATGTGTGTGTGTGTGTGTGTGTGTGTATATATATATATATATATATATATATATATATATATATGCTGTAATAGTTGTTACAATGGTTTATAAATTCATAGTATCACTACACAAAATGTTCGCGTTTCGAAGCTAACCTTTTTTTAACTAGCTAGGTAGCTTCGAAACGTGAAAATTTTGTGTAGTGATACTATGAATTTATAAATCATTGTAACAACCATTAGAATATAATGCTCTACGTTTGTATCAAGCACTCTTTATAAAAGTAAATGCATGAACAAAAGGTTAAAAAACCATAAGAGTTCCACAACTTTGTTACAATATATATATATATATTTGATTGATATAAACATAAAATTTGTTTGTTTCTTAGCTAATTGATGTTATATTTAGCACGTTGCTCAACTCCAGAGTTTCATAGATGAATATTTTTGTTGTAATCGTTTGTTCTACTCATCAGGATGATTCTGCAATTGATTGACAATTTTTTTATTTTTGGTAGTTTTATATTAAGTCAAAAACTAATTTATGTGCTATTAGTGTTTGGTTGAATTTGATTTTTTTTTTTTTCGTTGAATGTGTTTATGCATGTTGCTCAAAAATAATAATTGGAATCAATGAATGTCCCCAGCATTTTGTTAGAAGTATTCCTCTTTGTAGTGTAATTAATGATAATAATTACATAGTTTGAGTAAATAACATTTATTTAAAAACATATACAAAGATAAATTTATCTATGTGTATGTGTGTGTGTGTGTGTGTGTGTGTGTGTGACTCAAATTTCTTCATAGATTTCAGTTGAAAGCTGACAATTCTTTTCTGACTTGACTAATTACACTCTCATATTCACTCAACGTGTCATTGATTTGGAAGAAATTCCAGTGGCATTTGTCAGCTAATTTTGATCAGATCTTAACCTAGTTTTATAAACTGAAACCAATTTTTCAGCAAATTTGTTTCTTTGGCTGGTCAGTCCCGTTTATGTCACCAAACTATTTTACAAATAAGTGACCTCAGATTGCCAACGAAAAGGATAAGCTGTGTAAAGTTTTACAGTCAGATGCCATAACAAATGAACATTTCATAAGGATTTTAGGACGGTATCGGAGCTGAGAGATTACATGAGATCAACGCATTGGGCAGAAATAATTCAGGATAACCATTAAAGGATTTAGAATCAGTTTTTCAAGCTGTATTATGGAAAAGTGAAAGTGAAAGTACAAGTAAGAAAAGGATTCATCTATGCCAGGATTTTCTTTTTGCCTTACAAATCCTTATTATTATGAAAGTGCAATGACTAAAATTTGAACATCAGAAAAATAAGTATCAAAAAGAAAAAACTCTTTAATTCTATTATTTCTTATTCTGCCAAATATTTTTTCTTTTATCTTATTTCTTTTTTATTTTCTCTTTTTTCTTCTCTTGCTATCCTTACTCTTTTTTTTTTCTTTTCCAGACTCCTCAGTTTCTCTTGAATAGACAGCTTTGCTTTTCCTTTCTGTAATTTCTCCTTCATATTTCTTTTTCTCTTCTTCTTTCAATCTATTCTTTTATTACTGCAGTGTTTAAATTTTCTTTTCCTTCTTCAGTTTCTACTTGCATCTTTCTTTTTTCCTTCCTCTCATTCATTCAAAAAGTCATTTTTATTCACCTATCTTTCTTTAGACTTCTCATTTGCTTTCTTCTTCATCACTTCCTTCTTGTCACTTCTCTCTATTTCTTATTTTCCTTCTTTTCAGTATTGTTTCCATCTAGGTTTTTATTACCTTCTTTCTTCTTCATCTGACTACACCTTTACTCTCTTCTACATTATACTTTCCCTTCTCCTACTTGACATTCCTTCCTTTTCTTCAGCATCCTTAACTTTATTTTCTCTTTTCCTCGTTCTCCTCCTATTCACTTTCGTCTCTCTTTTTTTCCTCCCACTTTCTCTTGTTGTTTTCTTTTTCTCCTTCCTTTACCCCTCGTTCTCTCCCATCACAACCTCCTCATCCTTCTTCTGTTCTTACTGCTCGGAATTTGCACTTGAGAAACTCAGCTTCTACACATACCGATTTGCAGTGGCAGTAATCTTTGATCATTCAGCTAAGAAAAATATCCAAGCAAACTTAACACCTAACAACACAGGGCACTTGGACTTTTACACTCACCTCCACACCTTTCCTACCCATCCAAGATTAGATTACCAGCAATCTACCATCACCATCATCAATGTCATGAAAGAAAATATGGTGGAAACACACGGTGCTAGAATCACAAACACACCAACAATAGAAGACAAACAGGGAAAAACATTTCAACTTCTTTTTTTTTAACCAGTGAACGAATTTAATATTCTTTTCTCTAGGAAAAATAATTAGATCCATGTTACAAATATAGAATAACTAGTAAGATTTTATCAATCCCTTAATATGTGGAACCTTGGGTGATATTATGGTCCTTTAGTATTTATGACCTTCATTTTTTTATTTTTTATAATCATGTCGCCCCAAGTAAGGCAGTCTATTGCCACTGGTGCACAGGGGGTTACATAGGAGGAAAGTTATGAGGAAGAGTGACAGGTTACAGGGCATGTCAGGAAGTGGGTAAGAGAAGTGTTAAGATACTGAGAGTGGAGTGGATGGAGAAAGAAGCATAAGAGAGAGGATGCAAGTTAGCAAGATGGGAGATGACTATTGACTTTACACTTAAATTCCTGGAGATTGTAGCTCTTGGGGAAGCAAGTAAACACAGGTGGGAATTGAGAGAAAAGAAGCTGCTGGAGTAAACTTTGTGTTTACATTTTATTAATTTCACAGTAAAAGGGTAGGACCTAGTTGCTAATCTTGTGGCTTGAGTAAATTCATGCATAAAGGGAACCAGAGAGCTAAGTTCGTCGGAGCAAAAGGCATGAAACTACTTGAAGAGACACAGAGAAGCCACATGGCGCTGGTGAGAAAGTGACTGTAACTTGGTTGCCAGGTTGGGATCGATCACTTTGCAGATTCTCTGTTGGATTTTGTCAAGGACCCCTAGGTGGATAGCAGGGGCAGCCGACCAGATATGGCAGCAGTATTCAATGCACAGGCGGATGGTAGATTTATACATGTGCAGGATGGTTTCAGCCAGGAAAAACTTCCTGGCCCTACACAGAGAACTGACCTTCTTAGCAGTGGATTTAGCTACGGATTCTATATAGTTTTTCCACTTGAGGTCTGTTGTGAGAGTTAACCTGAGGAGGCGCAGTGTTTTGCTTTCAGGGAGATTAGCCAGATCCATGCTAATGAGTGGGGGGAGGTAGGAGCAATTGCCTGTAATGATTAATAGAAAGCAGCTTTGTTTCAGAGGCATTAAAATTCACATGCCATTTCTTACCCCAGTCCACCATGGATTGGAGGTCCTTTTCAAGTTCAGCAGCAATGTTTGCCTTGTCAGCCTTCACAGATTTTTGATCAAGGCGAGAGTAAACTGTAGTGTCGTCAGTGTATATGCCTACTTTGGATTTTATTACATCAGAGAAATCATTAATGAAGATCAGGAAGAGTGTAGGACCTAGAATAGAGCCTTGAGGGACACCCCTGTTCATATGGTAGTATTGGGAGACATGTCCGTTCAATACTACCTTCATTGTACGATTTGAAAGGAATGACTGGATAAGGTCAAACAACTGTCCAGTTATACCATAGCCTCGCAGCTTACGTAGAAGGCCAGCATGCCGGACTCTGTCAAATGCTTTGAGCAGCCATGTAGTATGTGACCCATACCAGGTCTGAATCAAATTTCATGTTCATGAGCAACCTTTGATTTAAGAGGAGTTGATTTGTGGTGACTTCAATATGTACTGGGTCCAATCTGAGAGATAATAAATTAAGCATTGGATTTAGAAACATATTAGAACAGTGGTTGCTGAACTTTTCTTCTCTAGGCCACATTTTTGGAATTAAAATTTGCTCGCGCTTCACCAAATCTTATGTGATAAAAAATGCATAAAAAAAACAAAGAACATAGAGAGGATTAAAGGGAGATAACTGGGGATTCAATGTCAGAACATTATCACTGATAACTCTCTCCTCCTATTTGTTGACTAATTACTATATTCTTAATACTTGATATAATGCAAAAATATCACAATGATAAAATTGGTTAATAATTATTTATAACTATTTATTCTGCGACTCATGCATGCAATTACAAGTTATCCATGCTAATATTTCAAATTTAGAAATCATATTTATTTTTAGTACATTAATTTTTTTAAAAGTTTTCCTTGTCTTTCAATCATTCTGATTTGCCTGCTATCCTCTTCTGCTGCACATATGAAGTGTGCCCTATTATTCAGGAACTACTGTGTTAAAACAACAAAAGAGGTAGGTGTCTTAGAGAAGGTAACTTTATAGCTACCAAGTGATAAAGTGGGCCTTGTAGGAATATTGGTATCTGCACAAACATGAACAGTAAAACAATCCACAACATATGCCAGGCAAGATACAGCCGCTCTCTCACCGGCGTGATGTGGCTTCCCTGTGCCTCTTCTACAAGTACTTTCATGGCTTCTGCTCCGATGAGCTTAGATCACTGGTGCCGCCTAAGCAGGAATTTACACGAGATACTAGATTAGCAACTAGGTCCCACCCTTTTACAGTTAAACAAATAAGATGTAACCGTAAATTCTACTCCAACAGCTTCTTTTCTCGCGCTTCCTGCCTGTGGAACTCCCTTCCACAAGTCTGCTTTCCCGACAGTTACAATCTCCAGGTGTTTAAATGTAGGGTCAATAGACACCTCCTATCACACTAACTCCCAACTATTCTCAGAACACTCTCATCTACCCAACCCTCATTCTCGGTATCCTTACCCGCCTATCACCCACCCTCTGACATTTCCTATATTTAATCAGCCTTTCTCCACTCTACGTAGCCCCCTGCGCAGTAGTGGCAGTGACATGCCTTGCTCGGGGTGAAACGCTTATAAAAAAAAAAAAAAAAAAATCAAATCAATGCCTGACTTGCTAATGGGCAGGGTTAGGGTTAGGGTAGATTTACTCACATCCTCATGAAAAGATTGAACATTTGGGAAAATCACTGGGAAAAAATGTCATAGGAAATGACTTCTTGAATGGTTCGGTAACATCTCATTTCTAATTCTTACCACAAAATCTAAACTTATTTACAAATGGAACTTTGCCTCTGTTCTGTGTGTGTGTGTGTGTGTGTGTGTGTCTGTTACCTATAGACTCCGAAACGGCTGAACCGATTTTTTGAAAATTTACACAGTTGTACTATAAGTGTCTGCGAGTGTACTTAGCTAGGTTTTGTGTCAAGGTACTCCTGATAAATATCGAAAATCAATAAAATCGGGTTATAGAAGGAGTGGTCCGATTTTAATCAAATTTGATACACTCCTAGACAAAAACATAAGAAACGATTTTCAGAAGTTTCAAGGTTGCAATTCTTACAATAGTGCAGAAAATTGATAATATATATATATATAAAAGGCAAGATGTTTGTGTGTGTGTCTGTTTATCTGCATGTATATCTGTATTTTTTTCAGCCCTTTTATTTTAGTTTTTTCCTTTGGGTTTGGCTCTAAGTAGGTATAATTGTAGTTCTTAGTCTCGGCCATAATACCATTTACTCAGAGGACTTATTTAGCCTTCAAAATTCAGTTTACGACGAAAAAAACTTATTTGATATCAATACCAGGAAATCAAAATTTGACTTACATTCATTCATTTTTCTTTCAGTCTATGGTTTTGCTTTAACTGGAAATAACTATTGCTTTTTAGTCTTTCATCTGAGCTCCAGGACTGTTGCTCGGGTGTAATGAAAGCTTTAAAACTATTAAAGCTTTCATTACACCCGAACAACGCCGGGCTATACTGCTAGTATATCTAATATTTTGAAATACAACAAATTCATACCAAAAATATACCTTCTTATATATATTGTCTCTCTTCAAGACATAGCCAATGACGGTTTTCTACAACTCCTTATCTTTAGTACTTTTAAGTCTCAGTGTTCTTGACAGGCTCCAAAGGAGAATCAGTAATGTGATATGTACCAACTTGGCGGCTCGACTACAGCCACTTCCCCACCGACAAGATGTGGCTTCCCTTTGTCTGTTCTATAAATACTTTCATGGCTTCTGCTCCAATGAACTTAAGTCACTGGTGCCTCTGCAACAGATGTTTACTCGTGCAACCAGATTGGCAACTGGGTCCCACCCATTCACAGTTAGATTAACCAACAGACAACAATTCTACTCCTGCAGCTTCTTCTCTCGCACTTCCCACCTGTGGAACTCGCTTCAGGAATTTAAATGCAATGTCAATACTCATCTCTTAACCACTTGACTCTAATTCTTTCACCACCCCGTATATCCTTTCCTTTCTCTCCACCTTTGCAACTGTCATCACACCTGTATTCCCATCCTTCTCTTGCTCCTTTCTAACTGGTTCGTCTTCCTCTTAACTCTCTTCTAATTAATCTTTTTACTCTTATGTAGCCCCCTGCACATCAGTGGCATTACCGCCTTGCTCGGGATGATATGATTAAAAAAAAAAGTAATGTTTGACCACTTGTTTTCCATTGCAGTCCATGTCCGGTCATCCATTTGCACCAGCTTATTAGGTGAGTTACTGTTTCCCTTTGCCCAACTTCAGTATATCCTGTCAAATTCTCCAAACTAGAAATTTCAACTACCTCTTTCAATTTATAAGACTAAGTGTCATTCTTGTTTCCATTTTCCACTACTCACATGCTATGCCTGTGGTACCGTTCTGTATGTAAGAATCTTATAGAACAACCAGCCAGTAATTAACTAGGATAGAAGTTGAGTTTAACTGACAAAAAACCACCAGAGCAAATTGATAGGTGGTTTAAATTTTAACCTGGGAGATTCCATTCTGTTACAGGCAAGTCTATTCCGTAACCAGTGATTGGCTGATAATTTCAGTGTGTACATTGAGCTCCATAAATATTGAGCACAATATCCACCATTTGTCTTTGAGCTACATAGGGACATGTATTCAGTTACAATCCTGTTTATTTTTGTCTGCCAACTGGACGCTAGTTGGACACATCAGGAAGGTGAGTCTCACACTCTTGAATGTTCACCTTCCTACAGGGAGACAAAAGAAGACAGTCATGTTGAAAGGTAAGTTATTTGACTTCTACACTGTAGAGCTACATCAATTACCTCAAGGCACCTCTTCATCTGTGAGGAAATTGTCTGCTATGTCATGTAACTGGATTGATATTATGTCGCAGTTCTGGATTCTTTTCGTTGTTTACAATGACATTTTCTTTTTTTTTTAAATTTGCTTAGTTTTTACAAGGGATCTTTTATTCTGGATGAGCCTTTGGATTTCGGTGTCGCATTTTCCATAACCTGTTAAGCAATTCCCAGATATTCAAACTTCTGTATTTGTTTGATTTTAACATTTCGAATTCATAGCTCACATTTTAGGCTGTTTCTCTTACTAATAACCATGCATTCTAATTTTTACAACTGGAAGTCCTTTCTTCCTGCTTTCTTTTACTACTTTGTTTTAGAAAATAGTTTAAATACTATATTTAACATATTATATGCAATATGCACTTTTTGTTACCAAAAATGGGTAAAAAGTTTTCACACATTAAGTGGGTGCTTGATTTTAGATGTGAAGTTGAGGGTTCCTATTGATTCATTTGTCTTCAGCCCTAACTACAGTAGACTATTTTACCTGGGCAGTTATTTCAATAAATAATGATATTTACTCAAACTACTTAGTTATTATCATTACTTATTACTTAAGGAATTTTTTTTAACAAAATACTGATGTCATGGGTTAAATAACAGGACAGATTGGGTTCTATAGCCTTGGTCGGCAACCAGTCTACCGCAGAAAGCAATGGCAACCTACTGCGGGATAATCTTCTGCCCAGTCAGTCAGGTCTCTTTCGAGACATGATCACCCAAGCGTGTATCACGTATGGCACTTAACTGACTGACTCACTGATGTCAATGATTGATACCAACTGATTGTTTTCTTCTTCTATGTGCTGTGTCTTTTCAGAACATAAGCGGTCATGGCCCTCCATATCTTCCTATCCCTAGTGACTTTTAGCATGATTTTTCCTGCTATCCCACCCAAACCCTGCTCTGTAATCCACTTGCTCAAGCCTGTCAAGTATGTTATGCACTGCTTACTCCTGTCTTTTTCCCTTTTTCCCTTTATCTGACCTATGAGTATCAGATTCTCCAAGCTCTCCTTCCTCATTATACATTCCAGAAACTTCAGCTGTCTTTTCCTGATGTTATGTGTAAGTTTTCTTATCATTTGCATCCTCTCCAAAAGATCTTGTTGCTCACATGTTCGATGCATGATATCCGCAGCATCCTTCTGTGGAACAACATTTCAGTTGCTTCAAGTCTCTCCTTCATCTTTGACTGCCATATTGCCATATTGAAGAACTGACATCTCACAGCAATCCAATGCTATCTTCTTTGATTCTAGCAAAATTTTCTTATCTCTCAGTACTCTACTCAGCTTCTGGACTACATCCTTGGCCATGATAATTCACCTTCAGACTGATCAATGGTCGGTAAACATGCCTGAAACCATGATCCTCGTTAACCAGTTAGAAACTACAAGAGACAAAGAGAATCTTGTTTCGAACTGTGTCAAATAAAGAACCTGGATGAAGTTTGTCTATATTTCTAAGATGAGGTATTGTAACTAGTTACGTTATTTGCATTGTTTAGACTGTTGTCCTCATTGTCATTGTCATATTCATGATACATTGCCCAGTGGATACAAGGGTTGGTTGAAGTAATTCAGTGACTTGATCCAAAGAGTTGTGAGTTCAATACCTGGTCACAGCAGAGGTGAACAAAATCTTGGAGAGTTGAGTTACTAAAGAGAATTAACTGAAACTGAGATATCCAGAATAGGCATGGCACATGGAACTAGAACAATCTATTCCCATCAGCTAAATGAAGGGTTTAGTTTGAAATTCCAACATTTATCAACTGAAGAAGGCTGAAGCATACAACAGTCAAAACATTGTTGGTTGAAGTAATCCAGTGACTTGATCCAAAGAGTTGTGAGTTCAATACCTGGTCACAGCAGAGGTGAACAAAAACTTGGAGAATTGAGTTACTAAAGGAAATTAACTGAAACTGAGATAGCCAGAATAGGCATGGCACGTGGAACTAGAACAATCTACTCCAGTGGAATAAATAAAGAGTCCAGTTTGAAATTCCAATGTATATCTCTTGAAGAGTTTACAATGGCTGAAACTCTGTGAATATGACAGTAAAGATGAGGGCAACTGTCCCAACAACGTAAATAGTGAATGAAGTTCTATTAATATTTGATACATCATTCAAACTTTTCCTGAATACACTTCATAAAAATGAGGTGGGGCATAATATTAAATATGTCTTTTATGCTATCAAATGTACTATACAATTAAAAATATACATCTTACTTAATTTGCTATAAATTCTTTTGATCCTAATCTGGGTTCATTTTTTAAGTTGAGCTTTCCAAACTGAAATATAAGATTTGGAGTGTTTATACAAAAATTAAAAATTAAAAAAAAAAGGGTGTGCTAATGTTGAGCACATTTAAAAAGCCATTCTCTTCCTCCTAAAAAAAAAAATTATTTAGTTTTACCTTTTTTTTTTCCATAAATTTTTCTCCAGATAAATTTCTCCAGATAACATAAAAAATATTTATTTCTTAATTAATTCCCCACTGACTAAACTGAATGAAAAGAAAATGAGAAAAGGGAATAAAATGGTTAGAAATGTGCTGAAAATATATAGAAATTTAGCAATAATAATAATAATGATAATAATAATGATAACAGTTATCACAATGAAAGCATATTATGAGGTGATTGGAGATTATTTTATTCATTGAAAATTATATATAGAAAGTATTTGAAATAACACTGTGCTATACATTCACAGCACAGAACATGCCAGCAGATTATGAAGAAAAAATATTAGGATCTTATAAATTTGTTATAAATGCACGAAAAACAGAAAATGTTTTTGAAATGGGACTAAGGAAAAAAGATTAAGTTTTACTCATTCTTGATGGATCATTTATTATACACTAAAGATAGGAAGGCCCTGAAATGGTGCACATTCTCTCCTGATGACCCCAACTTAAATATAAATTTGAAAGGATCAAAAGAGGTTCAATGAAGTCATATGCCGTAGAGAAGCTCGGTGGAAATGTTATTGGTATGAAGAGCATTTTATATTCAGCTCGCTTCAGGTGAGGGTCAATCACTTTCCAGTAATTTTCTTTTTCTATATATATATATATATATATATATATATATATATATATGCACACACACACACACACACACACACACACACACTTTAGGAATATGTGTAGCAAAGTGTAAAAAGATTTGGGTGACACATTCCACTGGACTAAAATTGTCCTGACATAAAATTCTTTCCGCCTGAATCTATCCTGCACATATATAAATCTACCATCCGCCAGTGTATTGAATACTGCTGCCACATCTGGTTGGGTGCCCCTGCTATTCTCCTCAGGCTTCTTGACAAAATACAATGGAGAATCTGTAATGTGATCGATACCAACTTAGCTGAACGCCTGCAGTCACTCTCTCACCGGCGTGACGTGGCTTCCCTGTGCCTCTTCTATAAGTACTTTCATGGCTTCTGCTCGGATGAACTTAAATCACTGGTGCCCCCTAGGTGTGAATTTGCATGAGATACTAGATTGGCAACTAGGTCCTAACACTTTACAGTTAAACCGACGAAATGTAACCGCAATTTCTACTCCAACAGCTTCTTTTCTCGCACTTCCCGCCTGTGGAATTCCCTTCCACATGATTGCTTCCCCGACGGCTACAACCTCCAGGAGTTTAAATGTAAGGTCAATAGACACCTCCTAACACACTAACTCGCACCGCCTAACTCGTCTATCATCCTCCCTCTGACATTTCCTATACCCAATCGCTCTATGTAACCCCCTGCGCTATAGTGGCAGTGGACTGCCTTGCTTGGGGTGATATGATTAAAAAAAAAAATAACAATTTTTAGATCTTTTTCCCATATATATATATATAAAATTGTGATAATGTTCAGTGCTAAGGTTGCTGTTTTTCAGTGGTTTTACTGATAAAATGTATTTTGGCAAGCAGTTTTTTCTTGTAAAGTGCTTGATATTGGGGTGGAGATAGTGTGTTGATAAGTACAATGAGTTTGACAGTTGAGTAAATTCATTTTGAATTTTGAATTCTAAACCTCACGAACAGTTAGTGTTGGAATCGGATTACTATTTGCGTGGTCAGTTTCTTACATCTGAATATTTCTGGCCACTTGGAAAAACCGTCTACTATGATCAAATAATATGATCCATTAAATGGACCAGCAAAGTCAATGTGAAGACATGACCATGGGTGCTCGGTTTCTAAGGTCATGGGTTGAACTTCATTGGCGGATCTTTAGCTGCTTAAGAACAGCCTTTGTATGACTTTATGAATCTTTCAATGTTTCTGTCTATGATTTGCCAGTATGCAAAACTTCTCATCATGCTTTTCATTCTGGATATACCAGAGTGTCCTGCATGGAACTCTTTCAGGATTCGTTTTTGTCGTGCTAAAAGTACCACTACTCTTTCACTATGCATAATAATGTCATCACACATTGAATAAACCTCGGAGTCAGTTTTATTTTTGTCTTTTAGCTTTTCCTTTATTTTTTTTATAAGGAATTTGTCACATTCAATGCTTTCTTTTTAATTTCCTCCAAAGTCACCAGTAATTCTTGCACAGTATTATACATTTTTTTTAATCTCTATCTACGATTCTTGAGAAGTAATGACCATTAAAATTTTGTTATTTTTTGGAATAAGTCTGGAAAATCTGTCTGTGTGACTTACTCAACAGCAAGAAATCCTTTCTGAAGTCTTAATTTAGTAGAATGGTTAACCACTGCTGTAACCTATTAGCTGCATGAGTAGTTAGTCCATCTTTTGACCCAATAATAGTTAGCAACTGTTTGTGGTCCGTTTGTAAGGTAAACCTTCTACCCTGAATGAATCTATGAAATTTTTTAAGGGCAAAGACAATCCCTAACCTTTCCTTTTCTATCATGGAATAATTTTTTTCAGCTGGAAGAAGTATTCTGAATGAGTGTGCAATAGGTTTTGCTTCAGATTTATGCATAATGTAGGCTCCCATACTTTATGCACTAGCATCACTTAATACAATTATTTCTTGTTTGGGATCATCAAGTGGCAAAAAAAATAGTCTGACATTAACATTCCTTTAAATCTTAGAATGCTTCCTGGCACTCTGTCATCCAGACCCATTTAAAGTCTTTCTTCATTTGTTCATTTAATGGAGCTCACAAACAATGCACGTTTGGCACAAAAACATTGTAAAAGCTAAACCCAGAAACTTTGTAGAGAACTAACAAGAGCTTTTTATACATCATCCGCAAACCTAAAAAAGATTATATGAGCATAAAATATATATGATACATAGAAACACTTTAAATACATTAATAGTTTACACTAGGATATCTGATTGCAATTTTGACTTAATAAATGCCAGTTTGATTAAAAGAGAAATGAATTTACTAAAAAGACAATACTTTTAGAGTACACTGATCTCACAATTCTCAACAATAAACCTAAGACCAGGACCATATAATATCACCAATCATCATAAATGCAGTAACAGCATCAGGGACAAAGCATATATATGAGGTAATAGAGAAAATAAACAAAAATAGATCTACTCAGAGAAGGCTGATTTAAATTCCAACAGACAGCAACAGCTCCTATATATAAAAACAAATGAACAGATATTGAATCCGAATATCCTAAAAAAATCCCAATGCATTTTCATGAAACACAGTTGTGTTTTTTTATTCCAAACTGAAGAAGCCAAACTCAAAAGATATTGACAAAAAGCATCGTTTGTAATCTTTTCCACTTTGTGACTATAAATTATTTCAAATTTGCCATCTCTTTATAAAGGAAAACTGCTTAGTATCAGGGACATTAGTCTGATGATCACTTAAAGTATGAATGCCTATAAACATGAGGTTTTGATTAAGTGAATATCTCCAGTTTTTGGGAAATGATTTTTGCAGATACAAATCCTTCTATTTAACCTATAGCTAGTGGGTAAAGTGATAGATTCATACTTTTTTCGAGTATATTTTTACGTAAGTGAATATAATGACCTTGATTTGATTCCTATGTCAACACACTTATAAATGTGTGTGTGTGTGTGATATGTTTATTTCTTCAAAATGTATTATAGCTGTGTCCTACTGTGTAGGAGAAACCAGTTTGATCCAGCATTCTTTACCATTCAGCTGCAGTATGCCAAACCAAATACTGGTTTCTTCTACAAAGGTGGATGTAAGTTAAATCACTGCAGGAGAGCACACCTCCCTTATTAAGATTTCTTGAATGGAATGCGTAGATTGATAGATACACAGTGAGTAACATAATGATGAGGTATCTATATCCACTAAAATAGGGTTTGAAGTAATATAAATGTTGGTTAAAAATAAATCGTGTGTGTATGTGTGTGTAAAAATTCAGATGTAAATAAAATATATTTGTAAATAATATTTGATTGTCTATAATCTAAATAAAAGACAAGAATAAAGTTTTCTGACATATTATTCCTCACAGGTGCTACCAGTAAGGGATAATATGTATAGTTATAAATATATACTTGATAGTTCTGTTATATTACATCGAGAACTATTTTATTAACCCCAGCATATATCCCTTTTGGATATATATATATATATATATATATATATATATATATATATAGTGTAGCAACATTGGGTAGTAATATTGCTTTTGTGCAGGTTTCATTAAGAATGATAGACAAGGTATTATGGTTAAGTTTTTTGTGTAATTTTTTATGTGGGTTTATGATTTTTAACCATAATACACGTCTAGCATGTTTAATGAAACCTATATATATATATATATTGTATGTATGTAATATATACATTTTATATATATATATATATATATATATATATATATTGTATGTATGTAATATATACATTTTATATATATATATATATATATATATATATATATATATTGTATGTATGTAATATATATATATAAAATGTATATATTACATACATACACAAAGAGAGTGAGAGAGAAAATCCCCTTTTGTATTCAATCTATTCTACATGATAAAATATCAAATTAAAGCAAACTAAAATTATTTTGTAGTGAAGATATTGAACCATTGTCCTACCCTGCAGTGTTTACTTTCAACCAGGGAGCCATCATCAAGCAACGAGAGCCTATTAATAAGTTACAACAACTGAATACTTGATTAGATGACTGGGGAGGGTCAGAGCGAAGGTGCATTGATAATCTAGTAGACCAACATTTCAGTTGCTAAGTAACTGCAGGCTTTGGGAATATTTTTAAATTGCACCAAGTCGTATACTTTTAATGCAGTTTGAAACAAATTGCATGTTTAGAAAAGAAGCATAATTAACCGAGCGCAAATCAAAGTGGTAAATCTGGACTTTTGGATTATTCATGAAAATTGATCTCATTTTAAAAAATGTCCTCAGTTTGGCTGATTCAAATCAGCTTGTGCTTACAGAATTTACACAGATTACTGTCATGGGGTCTCTACGAGACAATGACACCACATCAGTTACAGACTTTAGGCAGAGAAAATAACCGAAAAACTACTACTAAGATATTCCTAATACCAATTTTCAGTTTCATTATTAATTTTACTTTTAATTTTCTATAATATTACCAAAATTAACTGGTTACAAAACAATTAAAAAATTGTTAAGTATGATTAAAAATAATTTTAAAAATGCTTCAAAAGATATAGTGGATTAAAGTATCTGTTAAAATATGTTCTTTGTAAGTTCATTTCCAGAGCCTCATAGGGCAGAAAATTCATTGATTTGTTTTTTATGGCTTATCAACCTTTTGTAGGTTATTTAAAACCAGAAAACTTTTTATATTGAATGTTTTTGGACATAATAATAATTTTCTACACAAGTTTAACCAATTAATTCATAGCAGGGGGTGAGGAGAAAAGGTGAATTCATACTCTTCTCTAGGGCATATGTGCTCATTATATGAAAATAACAAATTCAACAAGAATTGGAACTTGGCTCTCTGATTTCAAATTCTGAGCTGTAATCCATTACACCATCAGCACATCCAAACTTACAGCACCTGGTATTTTGAAGCAGTCACTCATGTCAGTACTGACCAGGTTCAACAGTGTTTAACTTTAGCGACTGTACAAGAACTAATGTAACAATATGATATGGCTATAAGCCTCATTGGGCAGAATAGTCATATATTCTGGTTCAGTGAAAGAAATAGACAATATGAAAGTGTGTATGAACTGAGACAAAATATTCTTTAAGTATAGCGTGAATAAAGGATTCAATTAAAAATCTAATGAGTGCAGTAGTGCTGAAAAGTCACAAACTCAAAATACACAAGTTTATTTGAATATAAAATACAAAGGTGAACAAGACAGGTAAGTATTGAGATGAAATATCCTCTAAGCATATAGTGAATAAAGGGCTCTGAGGTTGTACAGAAAAGTCACATTCTCAGTTTCAGAGTAATAACAATGCAAAAATGAAAAGACTAGTGACCATTAACTATGATTAAATATCATTTATGCATATATTAAATAAAGGGCTCTGAGGTTGTGATAGCACAGAAAAGTCACATACTCAATTTCAGAGTAATAGACAATGCAAAGATAAAAAGACTGGTGACTATTAACTGAAACAAAATGTCACCTTAGCATTAAAGGTGGAATGAGAACAATCTGTCCTGTGGATTGAAGAAAGTATTTTGCCACAGAATTCAAAGGTGGTCATCAAATATGAAAATAGGAGGTAAAATGGCTAAGTCATTGTGAGAATGACAAACCAAATAAGCTTCCTAATCAGAATAAGGAGGTATATAATAATGATAATTCCTGATTTCAAAGATTTTAATATCATTTGAAAAACTGATAAGCAAAAAGAGAAATTTCATCACCAAAAGAAACTTGACAGTTACTGCTTTTCTATCTTAACCTGAGCATAGAGCAGAAAAATCATATATTCTCGTTCAGTGGAAGAAATACACAAGTGACATAAAAGTGAATTAAATTGGTAACTATTAAGTGATATGAAGTACTAGCAGCATAGCCCGGTGTTGCTTGGGTGTAATGAAAGCTATAAAACTAATCCATGGTCCTGGAGATCAAACTCAGCCTAAAGAATATTTGTGTGAAGTTTGGTAAGAATTGGATAAAAATTGTGGATTTGTATAAAGGACATACAGACAGAATCCATGGTCCTGGAGATCAGACTCAGCCTAAAGAATATTTGTGTGAAGTTTGGTAAGAATTGGATAAAAATTGTGGATTTGTATAAAGGACATACAGACAGAATCCATGGTCCTGGAGATCAGACTCAGCCTAAAGAATATTTGTGTGAAGTTTGGTAAGAATTGGATAAAAATTGTGGATTTGTATACAGGACATACAGACAGAATCCATGGTCCTGGAGATCAGACTCAGCCTAAAGAATATTTGTGTGAAGTTTGGTAAGAATTGGATAAAAATTGTGGATTTGTATAAAGGACATACAGACAGATAAACAGACACACACACATAAACATCTTGCCTTTTATATATATATGTATTATCGATTTTCTGCACTATTGTAAGAACTGCAACCTTGAAACTTCTGAATATCGTTTCTCATGTCTTTGTCTATGAGTGTATAAAATTTGATTAAAATCAGACCACTCCTTCTATAACCTGATTTTTTTGATTATCGATTTGATATTTATTGGGGTACCACAACACAAAACCTACCTAAGAACACTCACAGATGCTTATAGTACAACTGTGTAAATTTTCAAGAAAATCAGTTCAGCTGTTTCAGAGTCTATAGGTAACGGACACACACACAAAGTTTCATTTATGAATAATAAGTTTAGATTCCCTAAGTATTAATGGAATAAAGAATACAATGAAAACATTACAATTTTGTAGCTGTGCTAAATAATTATATAATCTAAAGAAGAATAAAAACACACAAAGCTGGATAAGATCAGTGGATATCAGCTGATAAAAAAAAATGTTCCCTAAGCATTGAAAGCCTAAGAGCAACAGTCCCTTCTTTGTTGTATATTAATAAAGGGTTCTATTCAAAATTCCAATTGTGTTGCAGTGGCAAAAACTCATATACTCTGGTTTAGTGGAAAATACAGACACATGAGTTAAAAGTGCATTCTGGGAAGTATTAACTGATACGAAATATCCTTCTAGGTACAAAAAGCTAAATGAGAACAATCTGCAAACACAGGAAAAGAAAAACAGATCCTGAAGAAGACCAAGGGGTACAATCGCTAAAATGTTGTTACTATAATGAACAAAATGAACAGAGAATATAAAAATGATAAATTCTCATTTCAAAATTTCCAAAAAAAAAAACATGAAAATGTTTCAACTAAGAAATTTGAACAAGTACAATTTTTCATTTCTTTATGTTTTTTAAAAATAATTTCACCCTAACTTTATTGCCATGTTTACAACATTTTGGTCATTGTAAACATGGCAATAAAGACGAGGACAACAGTCTGAACGGTGTAAATAATATAAATACAACCTCATCTCAGAAGTATAGACAAATATCACTCCAAGCAAGGCAATAAAGCCACTAAGATGTAAAGGTTACTGTGAGTGAAAGAATTTGAGAAAAATTTTATTGAGGACAATAAAAGAACAGGATCAAGATGACACTCTGTTTTCTTAAATCAGCTCTATATATAGCAAGTAAATATTCTTTTTTGTCATAACCCTTTCATAATAATATTGTAATGAGTTTAAGCCCTGATGCACATAATTGGCTGTAGAGAAAATACATAATATCAAAAACCAGATATATAGTAGCTGTTGCAGTTGAATAGTGCCTTTAAACATCCATTTTTCTTTTATCTAATGCAGCATTTCTCAACCTTTTTAGGCAACAGCACACCTGAGAGCAAATGAAATTATCATGGCATCCTAAGCAAAATTATTAAAGGGTATACATATAATACTGATTTAGTTAAATAAATGATCATTTTAGAAAGTTAATTTAAAAAAGAAAAAATACTATTTAAAAAAAGAATATTAGAACAAAGTATTTTAAAATAACAGGATAGTGAAAAGTATTATTTGAAAAAGTTTTATTATTCATTTATTCAAATATAGCAGCAAATGCTGGACAATCTCCTCAAAGTTGGACTCAGTGCAACAAAAATGTGGTTCTACAGAAGGATACTAAGGATACCATGGACCAAACATTTGAGCAATACCAAGGTTTTTGAAAAAACGTAAACAAAAAGTAAACATACTTAACATCAAGGAAGAGCAATTGAAATCTCTGAGACATGTAATGAGGAAAGAGGGCTTGTCAAATTTGATACTTACAGGGTGGATAGAGGGAAAGAAGGACAGGGGAAATCAGCACATGACATACTTAGTAGGCTTGAGAAAATGGATGGCAGAAAAATGTTTGGGAGTAATAACAAAAAGACCAAACTTATTAAGAAATACAAGGGATGGGAAGATATGGAGGGACATGATCGCTCAAGTCCTGAATATGGCAGTTGAGAATCACTGACCCTAATGTACTGTTGGTCATGTATGCAATGCATTTCTTGTTTTTTCTTTTTGAACTGTTTCACCCCAAGCAAGGTGATATAGCCACTGGTATGCAAGAGTCTACAGGGAATGAAAGAGAATCAGAAATTGGTGAGGAGGAATGAAGAAAAGACAATAAAAGGACAATGTTTGGGAACAGAGAAGATGGCAATTTTCATCACATTTAAATTTTTGAAGATTGTAGGTGGTAGAAAAGTAAGAAATTGCTCTCTCCTAGAAACTGTTACTAAGGTCTGCTCAGCATAGTTGCAATATAAACCATACTAGCCACCCTACTAGAAAGGTATACTTGTAAACGAGTGGCCAGCCATTAGTCACTGGTACTTTTATTACTTTTTCTCTCTCTCTCTCTCTCTCTCTCTCTCTGCCTATAGCCCAGAGGTAGAATCGTCGACTGACACCAATTCAGTCGGGTTTCAATCCTGGGTTAAAAGCAATCGGTGTCTAACCGTACTGATAAGCTGTGATACGGCAAAACAGATCTGTCTGAGAATGACTATTTACGCTCTCACACCCTGATTGAGCACTCTGGAAGAATGGTAGACTTTGAAAAACAGTAGCTACTCTGGTGTGTATGCATCGCTCATTCAGTAATGGATTAGAGCACTCTGGCTATTGGGCATGTATAATGACAATATACACACTAAAAAGTCTGCCTTCTTCTACCAAACACCCATAGCCCAGAGGTAGAATCGCCGACTGATGCCAATTTGGTCAGGTTTCAATCCTGGGTTAAAAGCAATCAGAGTCTAACCGTACTGATGAGCTGTGATACAGTGAAAAAGATCTGTCTGTGGATGACTATAGATAGATAGATAGATAGAAACAGGCTGAGGTAGATAGATAGAAACAGGCTGAGGTAGATAGATATGAACAGGTTGAGGTAGATAGATATGAACAGAATGTGATAGATAGATAGATAGAAACAAGCTGAGATATATAGATAGATAGATAGATAGATAGATAGATAGATATAAACAGAATGTGATAGATAGATATGAACAGGCTGACATAGATAGATAGAAACAGGCTGAGGTAGATAGATATGAACGGAATGAGATAGATAGATAGATAGATAGATAGATAGATAGATAGATAGATATGAACAGAATGTGATAGATAGACTGAGATAGATACATAGATAGATAGATGCTTACTCTGTATTTATTTGCTTGTCTCCATCATAATCCATTTTGTTGTCAGCTGAATGTTTTGCACTCAAGGTATTGGTTCTCTGACTCTCTGACTCCTGTTTCTGAAATTTCCAGAATTCTATACTTTGCAGTTGTTGAAAAAAAGGACATAAAAATATTAAATGGCAGTATTATCTAAATATTTAGAATAATGACATTTTTAAACTCAAAATTTGAGCCAACTGAATATATATAAATAATGCTGATGATGATTAAAATAAAAGCTGGGCATGAGCAGAGGGCATGTTCAATGAGAAATATTTTTCTTCTGACCTGAAATTGCTTACGTAAGAGAATTAAAAATATCCTGCCGAGAAGAAGAGAAACGAGCTAGCATAAAGTCAGTCAGTTAAAGTGCCATACGTGATACACGCTTGGGCGATCATGTCTTGAAAGAGACACTACTGACTGGTCAGAAGATTATCCCGCAGTAGGTTGCCATTGCTTTCTGAGGTAGACTGGTTGTCGACCAAGGCTATAGAACCCAATCTGTCCTGTTATTTAACCCATAACTGGAAGGAAGAGACGGATTAATACCTTTCCCAAGGGTATTTGCGTGTAAGTGAATACAACGGATTCAACTGGAATTCAAACTTGGTTCCTCGTTCCGAGCCGAATATCGACTGTACCACAACGCACATGTACATGAAGAAAAAAACAAATTACTCCAAATCATCTCTTACAATGAATGACAAACAAATTCTGTAATTATAAATTACTTCAGTTTTTCTTTTTTTATTTCTTTCTATTTAAATATCCTTATTTATTTATTGTTATTTCCAGCTTAGATGAAAGAATCTCTGTTTGTAAAAGGGGAACAAATTGAAACTCTAAAATTTTGCAATGTTTAGTTCTATATGAATTTAAAATACATGAAAAAATAAAAAATTTGAATGAAAAGCTGAAAAGAAAAAAAAACACACTGAAAATGATTCTTTAAAAAAGTGAACAAAAAAATAAAAATATTAAACAAAAAGAATATGTACAAACTGAAATGCCTATCATACAATAAATTAAAAATGACCTGAAACATCAGTTCTCCAATGTATCTCAGTGCATATTTTAAATTCTATATTCCTTTTAAATATTTTTAAAAAAAAGTAGAAAGTACAACTGACATGTTTAACAAGACGAAAAGAACAGAACTCATGGAGGGTTGGCAATGAACTTGCTAGCCTAAAGTGCAAAATGAACTAATTTATTTTTTTTTCAAACGAGAAACAGACTGTGCAATAAAAATAATAATACTGTCCGAGTTATATAACAGTTAAACGAATCTAGGAAAGATTCAGTCGGAATCAGGATTCAGAAACAGGAGT
This sequence comes from Ascarosepion bandense, assembly GCA_037127315.1. Lineage (NCBI taxonomy): Eukaryota > Metazoa > Mollusca > Cephalopoda > Sepiida > Sepiidae > Ascarosepion > Ascarosepion bandense. The sequence continues at coordinate 2,685,005 of JBBBDQ010000632.1, forward strand.
CAGAGATCCGATACCTTGAGTGCAAAACATTCAACTGACAACAAAATGGATTATAATGGAGACAAACAAATAAATACAGAGTAAGCATCTATCTATCTATCTATATATATATATATATATACACACACAAATAAAATGGGTAGACTATGAAAGATGGATTTGGAGTTTGGGGAGAAGAAAGTCCAAAGCTTTTATAGCCAAGAATGGGTGTGCAAGACAGTCCTAAGTAAATTGGATCACTCAAAAAAAAAAATAAAATAAAATAAACAAAAAAAAAAAATAATTGCCAGTTTCTTAGAGGCTGTGAAATGAAGCAGTTTTAACACTGACAGCTTCAGCCACGACATTAAAATTCTATGAGACCTTTTTACGGAAAAATCAATATTTATACCTTAAAATGAAAAATTGCAAAAACAAGAAACGACATCTGAATTCAAGTCGCAAATGCATCTTTACCCTTCACTGCACAGTAAATTAACATCTAACACACATATGTACATATATATATATATATATATATCCCATTGGAGTAGATGCCCCATTTTATATATATATATATATATATATATATACACACACACACAGAGTGATAATAAAGTTACCATACAGTTACTAACAATTATTATTGTAAGTAACTGTATAGTAACTGTATTGTCACCCTGTGCATTTGTGTGTGTGTATATATATATATATATATATATATATATATATATATATAATTTTTTATTTATGTACACTCTCTCCCTAATATTGATAATTTTAATCCATAAATATAGCATACTATAAAACTATATATATATATTTAGGCAGCATATCATCATTCAAGCATGTTTAGTTGAATAATTTAGACATATGTCTATTTTTATTTGAATTCTCTCATAGTCAAGGATTGCTAAGACGAAAATGTTTGTTTTAGTAATTCACCTCTTGGATGAGATTGCACTTGTAAAAATAAAATAAATGAACAAAAAAGAAAACAAAAAACTATGGTGCCTTCCTTGGTGGTTTTAATTACAACATTAGGAGATTAATCCATCACTATGAAAAGATGAAAATAAAAATGAATATATATTATGATATTTCATGCTAGATAATTTTTCTCAGCTAAATTTATATTAGGTATTTATAACTACCATTCATCCATACTTAGAATATTGCTGCTACATTTGGTCTGGTGCTTCTGTTATCAAGTAGAGATTCGTCATAAAATTCCGAAGAAGAATCGGCAATGTTATTGATCCTGACCTGGCATTTTGGTTTCAGTCACTTTCCCAGCATAACGTAGCTTTCCTGTGCTTTCTCTATAAATACTTTCATGGTAATTGTTCTGATGAAATTTCCTCTTTGGTAGTAAACTTCATGAATTTTTTTTTTTTTAAATCAATATCACCCCAAGCAAGGCATTCCACTGACACTATAGTGCAGCGGTTACATAGGGTGATTGGATATAGAAAATGTCAGAAGGAGGGTGATAAACGAGTAAGGAGGTACATAGGAAGAGTGTTTGAGAGAATGGGTGCGAGTTAGTGTGTTAGGAGGTGTCTAATTGACCTTACATTTAAACTCCTGGGAGGTTGTAGCCGTCAGGGAAACAAGCATGCGGAAGGGAATTCCACAGGCGGGAAGTGCGAGAAAAGAAGCTGTTGGAGTAGAAATTGTGGTTACATTTCATCAGTTTCACTGTAAAATGGTGGGACCTAGTAGCTAATCTAGTATCTCGTGCAAATTCATACCTAGGGGGTACCAGTGATTTAAGTTCATCGGAGCAGAAGCCGTGAAAGTATTTATAGAGAGGTACAGGGAAGCCACGTCACGCCGGTGAGAGAGTGACTGCAGGCGGTCTGCCAAGTCGGTATCGATCACATTACAGATTCTCCGTTGTATTTTGTCAAGAATCCCAAGGAGAATAGCAGGGGCACCCGACCAGATGTGGCAGCAGTATTCAATACATGAGTGGATGGTAGATTTATATATGTACAGAATAGATTAAGGCGGAAAAAAACTTCCAGGCCCTGCACAGAGAGCTGACTTTCATAGTAGCGGATTTAGCAATGGTAAACGTACTTCTAAATTGGCATCAATGTCTTATCAATTTACAGTTGAAAGAGGTAACTTGTGGCAGACATGAAATAGAACCTGGGACAAGCACAACTGTTTGTGACTTGCCTTGTCCCCGCCAAAAAAGAGCCTGTATTTGCTTAACATGTAAAGCTACTGCAGATAAAATGAAGGAGAAAGAAAAAGCTTTTACCGCTCTGCCTTAATCTGTCCTCGGCCAGATAATGTAAAAGAATAAGTGGGGACTTGCATTGCATTTTTTTATACAATAAAGATGCAATGCATTATGGGATCGCATGAAGACACAAAGGATTATGGGTATATGGACAAATATAAAAGCAACTAATTTTTCCCAGTGCGGGGTTGCTTGGAGTAACGTTCACAGTTGGTGGCTGGAAAAGTCTGTTAGTGCGATTTTGAGACAGAACTCAAGAAGGAATGACTCTATGTTGGAATACCAGCCGGGAGAGCCACAATTTACTTGCTGGTTGCTGTTTGCACTTTATTTCTCCACATAATTGTAATCTCTATGCTAACAGTTTATTTTCTCACACTCCTCGCTTGTAGAACTCGGTTTTGGCTTCTTGCTTGATAGTCAAGTTTGATCTTCAGAAATGTAAATGCCGTGTCAATCATTATCTTCTTTCTTTCTTACTGTTCTATTATTGTTATTGCTCCTTAATATTTTTCCTTTTTTTTAATTTGTTCACTCAGTAAACTCCTGCATCTTAGTGGCTTTGTTCTCTTACCTGGGATGAAAATAAAGAAATATACATATAAAATCAAAATGAATGGTTGTCACTTAGCTGATTGATGTTACCTTCATCATCCTCACTCAAAGTCTTTGTAGAGGTATCTGTCTGTCCACTCTTCAGGGGGTTTCAGTAATTTTACTGTTTATATTTCTTGATTTTTTTATGCACTTATCACTGAAGCAAGTTTTTTCTGTATTGTTTGTGTGCATGTAGCCGTGTGTTTGTTTGCTGTCTATGCAGATGGGATGTGTAGGGTGCTGTGATTGTTCGTCATTTTCCTTGTCATAAGTAAAAGGTATGTAAATTTTTATCTATGAGAATAATGTTAAGAAAATCAATGACAAAAGCAAAGCATTTTTGTGTAACAGACTAAAGTGATATGTGATGTGACCACAGTTAGTTAAGTGCCATACACGATACACGCTTTGGGCAATCATGTCTCAAAAGAGACATGACTTACTGAGCAGAAGATTATCCCACAGTAGGTTGACATTAGTTTCTGCAATAGACTGGTTGACAGCCAAGGCTATAGAACCCAATCTGTCCTGTTATTTGACTCATAGCTAGAGGGAGAAGATATGTATTATATTAAAATAATAATTTATAGGGGATCAGTTTATTACTTCATAATAATAGAAAACTGATCCCCCACTTTATGCTCAGTAGAAGCCTTAATCATGTTTCCAACTATTATATTCAGTCAGTCAATTAAGTGCTATGCCTGATACACGCTTTGGGTGATCATGCCTCTTTCGAGACATGACTTACTGGGCAGAAGATTATCCCACAGTAGGTTGCCATTGCTTTCTGCGATAGACTGGTTGCTAGCCAAAGCTATAGAACCCAATCTGTCTTGTTATTTGACTCATAGCTAGAGGGAGAAGATATGTATTACATTAAAATAATAATTAATAGGGGATCAGTTTATTACTTCATAATAATAGAAAACTGATCCCCCACTTTATGCTCAGTAGAAGCCTTAATCATGTTTCCAACTATTATATTCAGTCAGTCAGTTAAGTGCTATGCCTGATACATGCTTTGGGCGATCATGTCTCTTTTGAGACATGACTTACTGGGCAGAAGATTATCCCACAGTAGGTTGCTATTGCTTTCTGCGATAGACTGGTTGCTAGCCAAAGCTATAGAACCCAATCTGTCCTGTTATTTAACCCATAACTGGAGGGAAGAGGCTGATTAATACTTTTCTAAAAGGTATTTGTGTGTAAGTGAATACAAGAAATTCAACTGGAATTTGAACTCGGCACCCCGATTTGTTGTTCCGAGTCTATATCCACTGCACCACAGTGCACATCCGATGTGACCACTCACGCACATTAAGGGGAGGTGTAGCTGAAATTTGGTAACAGCATGCTGTGCTGATTAGCATTTGTACTGGAAGTGCTAATACAAACATTTCAGAGTATTTCAGTATCTATCTGAAAAGAGTTGAGAGATATATCCCGTTAATATTATGGTGTTTGAAGTGGTCACTAGTGATAGCGATGTTATGCCTCCATTCATCTTTCCACAGGGCCTGAGACTAAACACAGAAGCCTGCATCAAGTGCCTTGAAGAGCTAGTGCTGCTCTGAGTCAAGAGGGTGCCTGCTGAAAGACCCTATGTCTTGCAACAAGACTCAGCATCAAGTTACCCAAGCAGAACCCAGTCATGGTTGTCAGACAATTTTTGTGACCACATCATTCTTTACACCTGGCCCCCTAACTCCTTAAATTCTTTACACCTGGCCCCCTAACTCCTTAAATTCTTTACACCTGGCCCCCTAACTCCTTAAATTGCAACCCCACTTGATCATTGTGTGGGGCACAGTTGAGCAAAAGACCAAAAAAAAACTCATTGTAGCATCAAAAATGGATTCAAGTTAAGGATTATGACATCTTTCACCAACTCAAACAAGGAAACTCCAAAGTTATCTGAGGGCTGTAGCTGAAGCCAATGGTTATTTTATTGAATAAATTGACTCTATAGTATTTCAGGCTATTTTAAAATCTGATGTCAGTGTTTTTTCATTTTTGCTTAATTTAGGTAACAATTCATCCATTGCATCTTAAAAAAAATAATTTACGAATTTATAAATTCAGTTTCCCCCTCTCCTTCATGCTAATGTGTAGTCACATCATATTTGCCTGATAAAGTCCTAAAGGCCAACATGCATCACACAAGAATTTTTTTCCACTTTGTCAATGATTTTCCTTATATATATATATATATATATATGGTCATCCGCAGACAGATCTAATTTGCTGTATCACAGCTCATCAGTATGGTTAGGCATCCGATTGCTTCTAGCTAGGATTGAAATCTGACTGAATTGACATCAGTCGCCAATTTTCCCTCTTAACTATGGGCGCTCGGTAGAAGAAGGCGGATTTTAGTGTGTTATATACACTGTAAACATACACCAGTAGTTAAGAGTGTTTAAATCCATTACTGAATGAACGATGCATAGAAGCTTGAGTAGCTACTGTTTTTTTCAAAGTCTACCATTCCTCCACAGTGCTCAATCAGGGTGTGAGAGCGTAAATAATATATATATATATATATATATATATATATATATATTGTTTAAGACTTCATTTTTGGTCCTAATAGGGTTAGACCAGAACACATTTGTAGTAAAAAGTGTTCTATACAATTATATTGTAGAACTTTTGAATATTTTCCATTTTTAAACGAGTTATTTCGCTACCCAGGTTTCTACCATGAGTGGTGTCTTCAGGTGATTTTTAATAACTGATTTTACCTTTTACCGTTTTTCTTTTTTAGAACGCTCTTGTAACAGTGTCTTATTTGAATATACCCGTGGCAGAGAATTTATGAACGTGCATTGTTTAAATTCAAATGAATTATGTTGTTTTCATCCATGGTTGTATGAACCTAAGAGGTATTTCTTAGTGTGGATGCATTTTGTCATAATTTCTGTTCTTTCATTTAACAGTTTATCTTTATTTGGGTACGTCATAATTTCTAATTTTTCTACTTGGCACAGTCTACATATTTGTCCAGCGTTGTAAGGCTTGGCCGTTTTTACAATGCTCCACATTATGTGTGGATCTTTTTCATATTTTGATTTCAATTTTCAGTCATGGTTAGCCAATTTTGTATTGTTTTTTAATTTTTCTATTTTAAATGTAGATCTGTGGTTGAACCACCTGGTCTTAAAGATGTCTTTGGTTGAGCTTGAATATATTTTGTTTTGGCCATCTGGGTCATGTACGTCTGCCTTATAAATTATTTCTTTTGCATTGCAGAGATCTTGAAGTGGACATTTATTTTTGTCCCTGCAGTTGCGTTCTTTGTTGGTGGTTTTGTTTTGTACGATGTTATTTAAGTTTCTGGTGTTTTGCTTTTTTATGAAACTACCTAAATTATTATTTGTGTCCACTGCAATATCAAAATCTAGTTCTTTGAATAATTTCCTTATTTTATCATTCATTCTTTTGTTGTCTGGTGCTATTATTAATCCGTCATCTCTATATAATCCGTGGTTGTCAATATGGATTATTTTGTTTATTTTGTTTAAAATGTATATTTAAATTTATAAGATATTTATTATATATATATATATATATATATATATATATATATAGGAACGAAAATCTAAGGGTGAGCCAACAACCTACCACGGTTTCACTTAACAGCTTGTCAGAGAAAATTCTTGTTTGCTCTACCTTCACGTTAGGTACTTCTTGTAGTCTGCTTTCGTATTGAGCTCTTTATTGTTAAGGTTTTCGTCTTGGGGTTTTTTTCTTTCTCACGAATGCTTGACTTCTAGTTCAAGTATTTCGTTTGTTTCTTTTTTCTTCCCCTTCTTTTCCCTCTGGGTTAATTCCCAGTGGGTTTCAAGACGTTCTTAGTTGTAGTTTAATTATTGATAATCTTGACAGAATTAGTTTTATCGATATTGGTATTATAACTATAATGAAAAAAAAAAAAAATCTATATATATATATATATATATATATATATACATACACACACACACACAATTTATTATATCATCATCTTCCAATTTCTGCTATGGTCACACTAGGTACCAAGTCTGTGGAAGATCTAAGGTAGTTGTGTGTGATGTGTTGTTATGGCTATATTTTATTTGTTTTTCTACCGTCCATAATATCACTAGTGTTAAATGGTCAGAGTTCTTCTTAGTGTTTGGTTGTACTTATCAAGTCATTTTTTTTATATTTATTATTTCTTTATTAATATTATTTTTTTTAATTCTGCATATTTTAATTAATGGGGGAACATTTTAGTACTTCATAACAATAGAAAACTGATCCCCCATTTTATACCCAGTAGAAGCCTTAATCATATTTCCAACAATTATATTCAGTCATTCATTTAAGTGCCATATTTGATACACGCTTGTGGGATCATGCCTCGAAAAAGACATGACTGACTGGGCAGAAGATTATCCTGCGGTAGGTTGCCATTGCTTTCTGCGGTAGACTGGTTGCTAGCCAAGGCTATAGAATCCAATCTGTCCTCTTATTTAACCCATAACTGGAAGGAAGAGACGGATTAATACCTTTCCCAAGGGTATTTGTGCGTAAGTGAATGCAAGAAATTCAACTGGAATTTTTAAATTGTAAATGTATATACATTTAAATTTTATATATATATATATATATATATATATATATAACAGTCATTCTTATAATAAAGTGTATTATTATCATCATCATCTTCCAATTTCTGCTATGGTAACACTAGGTTCCAAGTCTGTGGAAAATCTAAGGTAGTTGTTAGTGGTGTGTTGTTATGGCTACATTTCATTTGTTTTTCTACCGTCCATAATATCACTAGTGTTAAATGGTCAGAGTTCTTCTTAGTGTTTGGTTGTACTTATCAAGACAATTTTTTGTATTTATTTATTATCATTGTTATTTATTTATTTTAATTCCGCATATTTTATAATCTCAAAACAAAGTTAGTTCTCTATATTCTCAATGAACACTTAACAATTTCCTCACCGATGAAGAGAGCATTTGGATCAATATTGATTTAATTCTACAGAAAGATGCTGAGAAAACTAGAGTGCATTTTTTTTTTTTTTTTTTTTATAAGCGTTTCACCCCGAGCAAGGCATGTCACTGCCACTACTGTGCAGGGGGTTACGTAGAGTGGAGAAAGGCTGGTTAAATATAGGAAATAACAGAGGGTGGGTGATAGGCGGGTGAGGATACCGAGAATGAGGGTTGGGTAGATGAGAGTGTTCTGAGAATAGTTGGGAGTTAGTGTGATAGGAGGTGTCTATTGACCCTACATTTAAACACCTGGAGATTGTAACTGTCGGGAAAGCAGACTTGTGGAAGGGAGTTCCACAGGCGGGAAGCGCGAGAAAAGAAGCTGTTGGAGTAGAATTTACGGTTACATCTTATTTGTTTAACTGTAAAAGGGTGGGACCTAGTTGCTAATCTAGTATCTCGTGTAAATTCGTGCTTAGGCGGCACCAGTGATCTAAGCTCATCGGAGCAGAAGCCATGAAAGTACTTGTAGAAGAGGCATAGGGAAGCTACATCACGCCGGTGTGAGAGCGGCTGCAGCCGGTCTGCCAAGTCAGTAAATGGTAACGAAAAGGACAATTTCTATATATTTACATATATTTACAATCAGAAAGAGATTTTTTAGGAGACACAAGGAAAGAAGGCTTGAAAAATCTAACACTCACAAGAAACCTACTTAATGAGATGAGGTAAATGGATGACAGAACATAGACTGGGAACAATAATAAAGAGAGAAACACTAAGAGCTGTACGAAATTGGAAATTGCGGTGAACCATGATCACCCATGGTACATAGAAAAAGTAAGAAATGTTTGATAAATTACAGAGATATTTACAAGATAGTGAAAAACAAAATGAATGAAAAATTTGTTTTCTTTCAAATGCATTGGCTATTTACTGTTTTTCTATTAGATACATTTTTTTTTCTTTTTTACCAGATCAGCAGATGGTGAAGCAAATGCACTAGCCGGACATTTCAGTTTAGAACTTGAAAATCATGAGGCCAGCTGAAGCAGATTATAGTGCCTGACATCTGAGTGGAGGCGACGGCAATCATTTAGATTGTAATTGCAAAAGAGGAGGAGAAAAATGAAAGAGATAAACTTTATCAAAATGCGTAGATAGAGCAAGTAAACAAATAAATCATTCGAATAGAGAAAATGCTGGTCAGGCAGCAATGGGAAAGGGCGCAGAGACACCATCAACGAAATACGAATAAGATTGACATATTATTACGGAAAGTAATGACAAGAACAAGAAGAGATGAGTGTGATTTTCAGAATTTGTTTTCATTCTGGAAAATACTGCGATTACTTTTCTTGGATGTGTGAGTGAGTATAAACGGGAAAGGGTGCCGAAATGTTATTGGGTCAGATAAGAAATGAATTAAGCCAAAATTCTGTTGATTACTAATTTAGTTTGCTTTCAGGGAAAGAAAACCAACCAATTAATATGTTAGTGACCACTGATGTGTGTACATGCATTATATATGTGTGTGTGTGTGTGTGTGTGTGCTGTGGTGCAGTGGATATTGGCTCAGAACCAGAAATTGGAGAGCAGAGTTCGAATTCTAGTTGAATTTGTTGCATTCACTTACATGCAAATACCTTAGGGAAAGGTAGTCATCCATCTCTTCTTCCTCCAGCTATGTGTTAAATAGCAGGACAGATTGGGTTCTATAGCCTTGGCTGGTAACTAGTCTATCACAGAAAGCAATGGCAACCTACCGTGGGATAATTTTCTGCCCAGTGAGTCATGTCTTTTTCGAGACAAGATCGCCCAAAGCGTGAATCATGTATGGCACTTAACTGACTGATTACATTTTTATTTTTTGTTCATTTTGTTTTTCCTTTTTGTTTGCTTTCTTATGTTCAAAAGTTTTTAAAAAAAATGAAAGATGTACAGTTGTCATTTCTAGAATAAAAAATATAAAAAGGTCTTTTAGGAAAATGTAATAATACTTAGAGAATTATTAAAAATATAAAAAGGTCTTTTAGGAAAATGTAATAATACTTAGAGAATTATTAAAAATATAAAAAGGTCTTTTAGGAAAATGTAATAATACTTAGAGAATTATTAAAAATATAAAAAGGTCTTTTAGGAAAATGTAATAATACTTAGAGAATTATTAAAAATAATCAGCCTTTGTAAACTGATACACAGATTAATAATCACAAGAATATATAAATAATGTGTCTATTTCAAAGAATCATCTCAGATTAACTGATAATTACTGTCACCTTTTGTTTTCATTAATTAAAATCATACTTAAAATAACAATCGCTACAATTTATTTATATAAGTCTACCAGTCATCCATGTTTAGAATATTGCTGCCACAGATGGCCTGGTGCCCCTGCTGTCTATCTAGAGTTCCTTGCTAAAATCCAAAGAAGAATCAGCAATATTATTAGCCCTGATCTGGTAGCTCAGCTTCAGTAACTTACCTCCCACTATAAGGTTTCTTTTCTATAAATACTTTCATGGTAATTGTTTGGATGAGCTCTTCACTGTGGTACTTATAATAATATATATATATATATATATATATATAAAAGAACCATCTCGGATTAACTGATAACTTAGGAAACACTACTTGTGTGAGTTTCTAAAATCGATCCTGCAGCAAGAAAAGAAACCCGCTTGTTTATCAATAAGTGTTCAATTAAGGGAAAAAGGATGTATTACATATTTTAAACTTTTGATCCGTTTATTTGCTATTTTCATTTCAAAGCAACAAAAGCACTTGTTTGCAAAGGCATTTCAAGTCATTTAAAGTATTTCTTTAAAGACACCTTTTCTCATTTCGTTTTCACCACGTAATTACTGTCACCTTTTGTTTTCATTAATTAAAATCATATTTAAAAATTACAATCCCTACAGTTGATTTATATAAGTCTACCATTTATCCATGTTTAGAATATTGCTGTCACATATGGTCTGGTTCCCCATACTATTTACCTTGAGAGTTTAAATAAAACCCAAAGAAGTATCAGCAATATTATTGGTCCTGATCTGGTGGCTCAGTTTCAGTCACTTTTAAAAATCTTACACACAAAGAGGTATCTCAATTGGACCTATTATGATCAAAGTATCAATAAACATTGTATTAACTAGACTCATTATTTTATGAAAGCCAACTCCTCATGATCCAATTTGATTTTTATTCTGGTAGGGAATATAATGATGGTCTAGAATATATTCTATATATCTATAAATCTACCATTCAACCATACTTAGATTATTGCTGCCACATATGTTCTGGTACCCCTGCTGTCTATCTAGAGTTCCTTGCTAAAATCTAAAGAAGAATCTGCAATATTATTGGTCCTGATCTGGCAACTCAGTTTCTGTCACTTTCCCACTGCCCTAAGGTTGCTTTTCTGTGCCTTTTCTATTAATATTTTCATGGTAATTGTTCAGATGAGCTTTTCACTATGGTAGACTTTATGAATTTAAGTGCAGTACTAGACTGGTGTCAATATATCATCAATTTACAGTTGAGCAGGCTAGATAAAACCATAAGTTCTATGTAAACAGTTCCTTTTCTTGCACTTCTCCCTTGTGGAATTCCCTTCCAGCTCCATGTTTTCCAGCTGCAAAAATTTAAATGCAGTGTCATTCGCTATCTACTGTCTTCCTGATTACTCTTTCCTCTTCCTGTTCATTATTAATGTTTCTGTTCCTAATTCTTCCACATCCTGTAACCCCTTGTGTCTCAGTGGCTTTACTGCCTTGTATAGGATGATATTGTTTGTGAAAAAAAAAAAACACACACACACATAAAAAAAATCAAAACGTATATATATATATATATATATATATATATATATATATTCTTCATTTGTAAATGAGTTATTAGACGAGTGAGGTTTCGACCATGTGGTATCTTAAGGCAATCTGCAATAACTGACTTTTACAATATCTTTTTTGTTTTTTTAAAGAATGCTCACGTAAAGGTGTTTTTTTAATGGTAACACAATGGGGAATTTTTGAACCCACAATTTTTAAAGATTACAAAAAAATTGTAATGTTTTCATCCATGGTTGTTATGAACCTAATAAGTATTTATGGTATGATTACACATAGTCATAATTTCTGTTCTTTCAATCAATATATATATATATATATACTTTCAACACAAGTAAAAATATTTACAATAAGGCCTTTCAAAAAAGCGGATATAAGAACAAGTTAACATATAATAAACCTACAATAGACTCCGAATCATCCAAAAATAAAAATAAAGAAAACTGTAGAAAAAGAAAGATAATTTGGTTTAACCCCCCCTTATTGTAAACTAACTGACATCAATATTGGTAAATATTTTCTCAAATTAATAGACAAAAATTTTAATAGCAGTAACCCTCTATGGAAGATTTTTAATAGGTACACCCTTAAGATTAGTTATGCTGAATCTAGGTCCGGAATTCTAAACGAATGCAACTGCAATTCTGTGGATGCCTGCCCGATGGAGGGAAAATGCAAATCCACCCAGGTTATTTATGAAGCCCACATTTCTCCATCAAACAAAAAAAATGACTTCCGGACCTATATCGGTATGTCCGCCGGTCCTTTCAAACAAAGACTGTATAACCACAGGTACTCCTTTTCAAACCCTGGTCAGAGGTACCAGACAGCCCTTTTGCGGGCATTCTGGAAAATGAAAGAAGAAGGGCTGGATCCTGAAATTAGCTGGAAACTGATATGTTCAGCCTGTATTCCGAGGAATTTTTGTGATAGGTGCTGTCCATGTTTACTGGAAAAAATTTCAATATTAAAATACCCCCACCAACACCAGCTACTGAATCTTAGGAGGGAATTCATCAGTAAGTGCCACCACAAGGCAAATTATTTGAATACTTAAATTTAGAATTTAAATCCCCGTTGACTAGATGTTAGAATATAAATTAAAAGGATTCAATTTAAGTTTTAACCTTAATTTTACCCTAACGTTAACCTTAAAAAGTATTTTAACACCCCTACCTTCCTATCCCAAGCTCCTTTAATTGCCTCTCTTTAGAAAATATGGATTCTTTTACTAAACCCCTTTTTCCTTGGTTAACACATATATGTATATATATTTTTTTTCTCTAATAATTTTTAAACTGATAACTTCCTGTAATTGGCATTTAACTCACTTCTACCTAAAAGGTTTAATAAAATAAACTTAAAAAAAAAATTTTTAAATCTTATATTGAAACCCATTCCTTCTCGCCTAAATACACTTCTTCAAACAGCCCAAAATCTTAACTTTAAAAAGTAATTTAACTTATTTAGTTGTCTATCTTTATAAAATATGAACTCCTATTCCTCCCCTTCCTAAATATACCATTTCAACACCCCGCGACTACCAGCTCTGTCCTTTTCCACTTTGTGACCGTTGTTAACCTAAAACCCCTCCACACTCTAACTCAGGGCCTTCTGCCATTTGGAAAAACAATGTCCCTGACGTGACATAGAGTCTCTATTAGAGATCCTATGTCGAAATATAGATCCGACACCTTTGAATTTTGAAAATTTTCTCTAATTTATATATATATATATATATATATATAGGTCTGATGAGTGAAAACATCATAGTGGCCTCACAAAACTTGAGAGTCGACATGATTCTGCTCAGTCAAGTTGCAAAGTTCTCTATATTAATTCTATATCTCTATATCGAACACATCATGGCAAAAAACCTACTTGCTAAAGTACCCTTTTCATCAGTAAACCACTGAAAAAACAACAGTCATGGAGCTGGGCATTATCACAACTTAACAGTGTGTGTGTGTGTGTGTGTGTGTGTGTGTGTGTGTGTGTGTTTATGTAGTGTTTAGTTAAATAATATGGATAAATAATATATCAATATTTTTTATTTAATTTTTCAAATTTCTGAATTAGGTATTTGTGTTATTGCTAAATTTGCCAAATTCATATTTATTTTATACCAGCAGTATAGCCCGGTGTTGCCCGGGTGTAGTGAAAGCTTTAAAACTAATCCATGGTCCTGGAGCTCAGACTCTTTTGACGTTGGCATAAATGACTAAAAGCAATAGTTGTTTCCAGTTAAAGCGAAACCGTAGACTGAAAGAAAAATGAATGGATGTATGTCAAAATTTGATTTCCTGTTATCGATATCAAATAAGTAAACTGAATTTTGAAGGATAAATATGTCCTCTGAGTAAATGGTATCATGGCTGAGACTAAGAACTACAATTATACCTACTCAGAGCCAAACCTGAAACAAAACTAAAACAAAAGGGCTGAAAAAATACAGACGCACACACAAACATCTTACTTTTATATATATATATATATATTATCGATTTTCTGCACTATTGTAAGAACTGCAACCTTGAAACTTCTGAATATCGTTTCTTATGTCTTTGTCTATGAGTGTATCAAATTTGATTAAAATCGGACCACTCCTTCTATAACCCGATTTTTTCGATTATCAATTTTTGATATTTATCCAGGGTACCTTGACACAAAACCTAGCTAAGAACACTTGCAGACGCTTATAGTACAACTGTGTAAATTTTCAAGAAAATCGGTTCAGCCGTTTCGGAGTCTATAGGTAACAGGCACACAGACACAGACACACACACACACACACACACACACACACACAAAGTTCCATTTATAAATAAGTTTAGATTATTTTCTTCCAGAGTGCTTTCTACATTTCTTTTAAGGATTGTTCTGCTAATATTTATACAAATGCTTTTTTAAATTTCACTGTTATCATGTTTAGTGAAATCAATTTCAACATTTGAGAGAATTATTATTGCTGAAATAAACTATAATGATAATGTATATGCTAAAAAGTCTGCCTTCTTCTACCGACCACCCATAGCCCAGAGGTAGAATCGCCGACTGACGCCAATTCGGTTGAGTTTCAATCATGGGTTAAAAAGCAATTGAAGTCTAACCGTACTGATGAGCTGTGATACAGCGAAACAGATCTGTCTGCGGATGGCTAATATATATATATATATATTACAGAAAATCCCAAAGATTAATGAAATGCTTTTAACAACCGACATATTTAATTTATTTGTTTGAACATTATTTTTAATTGATACTTTTTTTAATCATATATTTATTTCTACTGGCCTTATTATTTATAATAAATTTTATTCCAAAAACATGTGTCATTCGGCAGTACTATTTGGCAGTGTTATCCCAAGTTTAGGGATATCTCATTCAGTTCTTATATTTAGTATGGCTTAGTTAGCGCTCGCCCTGTTTTCACTCAGTTCGAATACACACTGTCTAACCCAGGATTGCACTCACAATTACTATGTCACCAAATTTAAATTCATTTATGTAGACTGTTCTTGTCTCACTGCCCTTGCCTAGGCATATATCATCCAATTCTTATATTTAGTGCTGAACAGTCATTGTTTGCTCTGTTTCCAGTTAGTCCAAAACATAATAAAGAAAAGAGGACAATAAAAGAACAGGAATTAAGACAAAAGATAACAATTGATATTACATTTGAATTTTTGAAGATCAAAGTTGAATGGGGAAACAAGAAGCCTGAAGAGAGTTCCACAAGTGAGAGAAGAAACTGTTCACATAAGACTTATAATAATATGAGAAGACGAAAACATAATAAAGAAGAGAGGACAATAAAAGAACAGGAATTAAGACAAAAGATAACAATTGATATTACATTTGAATTTTTGAAGATCAAAATTGATTGGGAAAAAAGAAGCTGGAAGAGAGTTCCATAAGAGAGAACTGCAAGAGAGAAGACTGTTAGCATAGAACTTCTTAGCAATTTCATAAGGACAGGTAAAAGAAATATGGTAGAAAATCTGGTTACTCAGTGGTAGAGAATAGGAAAGAGAAATAAAAAAAAATCGCTGTTAAGGAGAGAGAACAATAAAAGATGAAAAATTAAGACGACACAAGATAACTATTGACATTGCTTTTAAATTTTTGAAGATCAAAGTTGAGTGGGAAGCAAGAAGCTGGAAGAGAGTTCCATAAGGAAAGAGAACAATAAAAGAACAAGAATTAAGAAGACACAAGATAACTATTGACATTGCTTTTAAATCTTTGAAGATCAAAGTTGACAAGAAAGAAAGAAGTTACCCAAAATGTGAAAAACAACAACAAATATGAGGCCAGTTGTCCAAATGTAATGACAAATCAAGAAATCCCAGACATTCTCTTTAAAACAGAAAAATCCCCAAACATCTATTATACATTTTTGTATTCTTCCTTTAAGAATTGAAAAAAATATATTTCTAAATCATTCTTGTAAAATAATTTTATTCTTCTCATAAAATATGTATATCAAGTGATTGATGAATTCTTAAAAGTTAAGATAATACTTGGCATTTTCAGCTGTAATGATATTACAATGTTTTCCTTTTTTTCTCTCTTCCAGTTGATATACACCAATGTTGAAAAATATAATAAATACATCATATCAGATTGTGTTAAGTCCATGAAAAACTCTCCTCCAACCTACGTAATACTTGTGCTTTTTCATTTAAAAATAAACAAGAACATTTTCTATTTTCCATAATGAAATACAGATCAGTCTTAAGAAAGTTAAGGTCCTGGGTTTGACTGTAAACTGCATCCAGCAGCGAGGTCTCTGATTGGGAGGTTGTGAGGAGCATGGAACCACCTCTTAACTGCTGTTGTTCCCAGGTCCACCCTGACCCAGAGTGGTAGCACCTGTTAGGGTTCCAGCTATGGGTAAATAGTTGACCCCAAAACTGGGGTCAAAATGCTAGAAAAGTATTCAACAAAGCTTTTTTGAATAAAAAAAAACGTTACTAACAAAACTTTTTTGAATATAAACAAATAAACTAAATAAAACAAATCAAGGCAATTTTCAGCATTAAATGACCTAATGAAGGTTGATGTGCTGGTTAAATGAACCAACCAACTAAGAAAGTTAAATGGCATCCACAGAAAAGTGTGGAGAGTCAGAAATTCATGTCATGTGCTTAATACTTATCTGAATGCATATCAATAAGTAGTTCTACTATTTGGAGTTATTCCTCCATCACCAATCCTTCCATCGGCACAATTCATTAACCTGTTGATCATAAGTTGTGCCTATTTCATGGAAAATGTTGGAAATTAAAACTTTGGAATAAAGTCAATATAAAAGAACAATACTGAAAGATAAGGAAGTTGAAAAAAGCAGCACACATGCTAGGCTTTAATAAACTTAGCAGAAACACAAAAAAAAGAAATTATTACTATACAAGAACATGAGGTCAAAGACTAAAATATTCCAAAGAATAATTACCCCACGGGGAGTGTAAAAATCAGATTCTCCAGGTCAAAGTGAATTTCTAAAAGGCTTGAATTTGCATCAAATGCATTAGCTTCCTGACTTGTCTAGATATTGCTTTAACCACACTGGCCAAACTAATGGAACACATCTATTCTCTATGGCATTGTTGTTAGTAATATTTTTTTTAAATCATTAAATGAAGCCTTTTTACTAAGTTTTGTTTCAACGTCATATTGATTTTCCTCCAAATAATCTGGGTTGATATACTCTTCAATATTACTATTATTTTATTACTACTACCACCACCTCTTCGTTATTGCTAATCATTATTGCGTTAATCATCATCATCAATCCTATGATTGAGTGTGGTCATAGAGTTGATTCATAGCTGAACACCTGACCATCTCCCTCAATATATCTGGGTTGTATAGCATGTTTTGGACATGTAGACCTGGTTGAATGCATCCCTCTCTAGAGATGTCCTCCAAATTGAATGCTCACTTTGGTCATGGCCTTTGGTTCCACACTGTTGGCATTGACTCTAGCCCAGAAAAGCTGTCCATTCAGTAATGCTGTGTCATCATCCTACTGGCTATGAAGCCCAACTTACCTCATTGTGCTAGATACCCACTGATAATAAAGTTAATCTGCCCTTTGAGAAGTTTCATTTTTAATCCTGCTTAATATTGAGCCGTTCTTCTTACCAGAAAAACCTGGCGTGGGGAACAGTTTAGCCACGGATAACTCACTCATGTGTCAGGGAGTTGGTTACATTAGTAGCACTTATGGAATGACCTGATATCATATTGTCGGTACTCTTCATTATTTTTATTATTATTATTATTTTTTTTTTATAATAATAATATCACCCCAAGCTATTTTGCAGGGGGTTACATAGGAGAAGAGTGACAGGTTATAAGAGGTAAGAGAAAGAGGAGAATACTGATGAGAGTGGAGTGGATGGAGAAGGGAGCATGAGAGAGATGATGCAGGTTAGTGAAATAGAAGATGACTATTGACTTTTCATTTAAATTCTTGGAGATTGTAGCTGTCGGGAAAGCAAGTAAATGGAAGGGAATTCCAGAGGTGGGAAGTGCGAGAAAAGAAGAATTTTATGACTATATTCTTCCATCTTATAAGTGTTGCATTTTATCACAATATTCTTTGTTGATACATGTTTCAAATCAGCACAAAATGCAAAATCAGAAATGACAAAATATGTTCTAAATTGTTTTCAACTCAACAGCCAGCCATTCATGGACATCACCTTACACAATTCACCAAGAAAAATTTAATGATTTAGTAAGCAATAATAAAAGTTTTATGGAAAAATTAAAAAAAATATATAATGTGTTTTGTTTCGTTTCATATTTGTTAAGTGCTTTCTTTATTTTTAAGATCATTCAGTAAGCCATAAAAATTGATAAATGAAATTTAATTTTAAAACAATTGTAATTTTGACTTGTAAATACATTTGCGAAGTGATTATAAATCGATTGGTTGAATACTGGGGAGAATGAAGACAGGAATATTCCTTTTCCTATTGTTAATAAGTTGCAGGATTTTATAGGAAATTATTTTGTTAATTGGTTAATTGATCAAGGAAATGACTGCCATGACAGAAAAGAAGAGTAAGTGGAATTGAGAAGGACGAGAAAAATAAAATCAAAGAGACTAGAGTAGAAAAGAATGTAAGAAAGATAAGAAGTATTAAAAGAAGGGGTAGGTGAAGAAAAAAGAAGGGGTAGGTGAAGAGAAAAGAAGGGGTAGGTGAAGAGAAATGAAGATTGATTTAAGTGCCTAACAAATAAAGAAACACAAAGGCAATAAAAATGTTACAAATTGAAACTCAGTATATATACATGTATTTCAATATACAGCATTTTGACAAACAAATATGTCAACAACACTGAGCTAATGCAAACCATTTCCTTAGCTGTATGCTTTGAATTCAAATTTTTCTTTCCAGATCAATTTCCACGCAAAGCTATAGAACCAGTCTCTCCTATTTATGCATAGATAGTTGGAGAAGAGATGGATTCATACCTGATGTAATGAATATGTATAGACCTTGGTTCCCCTTCACTGGAATGTGATTGACTGGTGTCAGTCATGAATATAGTCTAAGGCAAGGACATCCAGAGATCTACCACTAGAGGTCCATTGTCTTTCACTAGAGATCCAGAGGTCTAAAAGTCTTCCACTAGAGATCTACAGGTCTTCGACTATTGGTCTACATCTATTGACCATGGTCTACATCTCAGGATATTTCATACGAGGAGTACGATCTTTTCGTCTACTTACTAGATTGATCTACCCAGTTACATTTGCCTAAACTACTAAACTACCTCGAATGATATTTATATAACTCATTTCCAGGATATATCAATACCTTCTTTATAGGTATTAGCATGTAAGTGAATGTAATGAACTCAACTGGAATTCAAACATGGCTTTCCAATTTCTCAATATGAGCTGAAATCCATTACTCTACCGTCACTTGTACAATGTGTACAAAACTATATATATCAAGATACGCACAGCTTTAAACAAATAAGCATACACACACACACACACACACACACACACACACACACACACACACACACACATATATATATATATATATATATATATGAAGATTAACAAAATGGTCTTTAAACAACCGACAATTTGAAATGATTTGTTTGAATATTATTTTTGATCGATACTCGTATTTAAGTAGATATTCTGTTTATAATCAAACAGTATTATATATTTATTTGTATCGGCCTGATTATTTCTGATAAATTTTTATGAAAATGTGTGCCATTCGGCAGGATTCAAACCTGCAACCCCTATCCACATAGTAGAAGCCACCAATTGATCTGGCGCATCTTAGACCTCTCCACCATGAATGACCAACAGTCTAAACAAAGTTAAATCAAGCCTATATAACACAATTTTTGATTCATCGTAATAACCATATCTGCTCTGAAATGTATCATAATGTCAACAAATGTAAACATGTTATGGAAATTAACGAAGAGTAACGAAATGGTCTTTCAACAACCAACAATTTGAAATGATTTGTTTGAACATTATTTTTTATTGATACTCATATTTAAGTAGATATTCTTTTTATAATCAAACAGTATTACATATTTATTTCTATCCGTCTGGTTATTTATGATAAATTTTTATTACGAAAATGTGTGTCATTCGGCAGGATTTGAAACTGCGACCCCTATCCACATAGAGGAAGCCACCATGTGATCTGGCACGTCTTAGACCTCTCAACCACGAATGGCAATCAGTCTAAACAAAGTTAAATTAAGCCGATAACGCAATTTTCAAATTCATCATAACAACCGTATCGTAATGTCAACAAATGTAAACATGTTACGGAAATTAATGAAGATTAACGAAACTTTTTTATAAACAACCGACAATTTGAAATGATTTGTTTGAACATTATTTTTTATCAATACTCGTATTTAAGTAGATATTCTGTTTATAATCAAACAGTATATGTATTTATTTCTATATATATGAATATCATCATGTATTTTGCACCACTAAATGACAACATAATATATAAAGCCACCATAACAAATAACATTAACACAAATAAGAAGATTTACATAGCAGGAACAGAAACAACCATAAAAAGGGTTCAACAATCACAAAACATCATTCAACATAGAAACATACAAAAACAATAAACACTATCAAAATACATATGGAGTCATAAAAATAAATAACAATCACACAAAATTAAATCTGTGTTATGTCGCCAAGTATAAATGAATAACTCAACAACAGAATCAGAATATAAGTTGTATTCTGCGGAAAGACGGTTAGTATGTACAGAAGTGATTAGTAACATTTACAATAGAAAGATACAAGAGTCCAATCCGTTGTAAGACGTGTGTATACGTGATTACTTCCAGTACGCCACCAGAAGTGTGACTAACTCTTCACTGACTCGCACTGACTCTTCAGTAACTCATTAGAGACTCTCAAGTGACTCTCTACGACTCCCTTGTAGAGAATTCACCATTGCTATATATAGCAATGGGAACAGTCCATTTGTAGTCAAATAGGAGCGGTGCCCTAACAATCTGAAATCATAGAAAGAGCACCCTAACCCTTGTGCAAACCAAATAAACCTTTACACAAAGGAAATAGCAGAAACTGCATATTATGCTTAGAGGAAAAGCTAATATTAAAAAAAAAATTAAAGTAAAATATTACACAAAAAACAGAAATAATCAGAAAATGTTGGTTGGCTGTTTTGTTTTTATGGCACATCAACCTCAGCGGGTTATTTATTGCTAACTAAATTTTATTTATTTATTGCTGGTAATACCTTTTTCTTTCAACAATTTATTGTTGTTTTTATATAAGTTTTTGTGTCTAGTAATACTTTTTTTCTTTTCGAGTATCAAGATTCATTGGGATTTGTTTTTAAGGGCAGGGTTCCCAAGTCCTACTCTTGTTATTTAACCCATAACTGGAGGGATGGGATGAATTAATACCTTTCCCAAGGGCACCAGTGCTTAAGTGAATGCAGGGTATTCAACAGGAATTTGAACTCGGCTCACCAATTTCTCTTTCCGAGCCGATATCCACTGCACCACAATTTACATCTGTCACTAAACGCTTACGGCACCTGGTATTCCTAAGCTGTCACCCATCTAAGTACTGACCAGGCTCAACGGTGATCGTGCGAGAACTGGTGTATTCAATGTGATATGGCTGTAAGCCCAGAAAATGTAAACATTCTAACAAATATCTATGTTGCTATTATAACAGAAAAAAAAAAACAAAACAACAGAAATTCAAAACCACCACATATAAACCAATATAAATATATAAATACTAATTCATGACAGAAGCAAAAAATAACTTAAGAAACAAATAAAAGAATTCACACATAAAGATAAAAACAATAATAGACACAACACACACATTTAACTATGACCAAAAATTCCTTAAGCATATACAAACATGGTAAAAAAAGGTCAACTCAACACAATAGAAAGAGGTCAACCTAAATGATAGAAGAAGAAAGCAAATTATAAAGCAACTAGCAGTATAGCCTGGCATTGCTCGGGTGTAATAAAAGCTTTAAAACTAATCCATGGTCCTGGAGCTCAGACTCAGCCTAAAGAATATTTGTGTGAAGTTTGGTAAGAATCGGATAAAAATTGTGGATTTGTATAAAAGACATACAGACAGATAAACAGACACACACACACAAACATCTTGCTTTTATATGTATATATTATCAATTTCATGCACTATTGTAAGAACTGCAACCTTGAAACTTCTGAATATCGTTCCTTATGTCTTTGTCTATGAGTGTATCAAATTTGATTAAAATCTGACCACTCCTTCTATAACCCAATTTTTTCGATTATCAATTTTAGATATTTATCGGGGGTACCTCGACACAAAACCTAGCTAAGAACACTCGCAAATGCTTATGGTAACTGTGTAAATTTTCAAGAAAATCGGTTCAGCTGTTTTGTAGTCTATAGGTAACGGACACACACACACACAGACAAAGTTCCATTTATAAATAAGTTTAGATTATGCCAACATCCATTCAATCAAAATAAAAAGCAATAAAAAGAAATAAACTATCTGCATGACAAAGAGGAAAGAAGTCATCACCTGTAGATCACCTCACATAGCAAAATATCAAATTACACCAAGCAGCATATAAATAAAAAAGAAATAGGATACAACATCAAATTGAAAATTTAGACCTGACAAGTGAAGACATCATAAGAGTGTTCTCATGAAACCATGAAGCCAGCTTGCCTCTGCTCAAGTAAACTACAAACTCCTCTGGATTAATCTTATTAACACTCCATCTTTATCTCAATATCAAGAACTTAATGACAAAAACCTGTTTGCCAAAATATCATTTTATCAGTAAACCACTGAAACAACAAACAAAACAAAACAAAAAAAACAATATTAGCATTGAGCATTATCCCTATATATATATATATACACACACACACACAGAGATATATATTAAATAGATATCATAAACATAACAGATATTCACTGTCTCTTATATTTAACAGTATATGTTTAGAAAATTATCTGTTGCCTCAATACACACACACACACACACACACATATATATATATATATATATATATATATATATATATATATATACACAGGTACACAAATATATATACAGCACATGCAGACACATGCAGGTAAATATATATATATATATATATATATATATATACATGCACACAGGCACATATATATTTATACACACATTCACATATATGAATATGCACTCACACACATAGATATATATATCAACAAATGCTTTTAATTCTTGTGTGCGAGTGGCTGTGTATTATATACACATATGCTAAATTAAAGAATATCACACACACGCACACGTGTATATATATGTATATATTAATGTACTTGAAACTTTATATAATAAAATACTCTAATATAAATGATATATATATATATATATATAACTACTTACATATATGATGGATATGCCCATCCATATATACTTCATTAATGTACAATATAAATTAACATTCAAGTATGTTTACATGTACAGAACACAGTTGTATATGTATAAACCCTTGATGGATTAAATATGATTGAAGATACCACAGTATTAATCTAAAAAGCGTAAGCAATATAAACTTCACAGCCTCCAGACCAATAATTAATGTGACAAAAAAAACAAAAAAAACAAGAAAACATTTACACTGAAATTTATATTTATATACACACAACCTCTCTTATATTTTTATAAACACTTGATGGATTAAATATAATCGAAGTCGAACAAAGATAATCATAAAGATACCACAGTATTAATCTAAAAAGCGCTAGCGATATAAACTTCACAGCCTCCGAACTAATAATTAATGTGCCAAAAAAAGAAAAAGGAAAAACAAAGAAAAAAAAAAGGAAGAAAAAGGAAAAAAAAAAGAAGAAAAAAAAACAAACTAGTAAACAAACAACTATATTGATTTTCATCTATGAGATAGATACATAAATTAATCTGTCTTTGATCAACAAATTCATTGCAGATCTTAATTAACCATTTTTTTCTCTTTTTTAATATTTAAAATTTTTTATTTACATTTTTTTTTCTATCCTCATCTGGACTCCTTGACTGCTCGACATGAAAACAGCATCAGACTTGAAGATAATTCCCCAAGCACTTTAGTGAGATTAAGTCCTCAGCAAACATGATTGCGTCTATACTTAAGCTGTTCAACAGCCCTACAAACTGATTTTCTTCAAAGATCTTCCTTTTAGTCCATCGTCAATGATAGTAAAGATATTTCCAATCTGATTTTAGTTTTTTTCGTTTTCATTTACTGTTCGGAATTATTTATGTTATCCAGCCCTCTCCCTTTGGGTGTGATTCCATACAAATTAGAAATATTTGGTAAGTTGAAAAACAAAATCCCAAAAATCTAAAAACAAATAAGTGAGATAAAATGTAAAGTCGTTTATTTTCTTTTTAAAAAATTTTAATCAGGATAATATAGATGAAAGGTTAGAAAAGAGAATAGCAAATATATATATATATATAGTTTAATGTAAAATATTTGTCACTTTAAGTGAGCAGGTTCATGCTGACACCATTATAGTGTTTTCATTTATTGAGGTTCTTTTTTTTTTTTTTTTGCTTTGAATAAATCATACATATATATATATATATATATATTTGTTCATCAACTATGTAGTTGGGAAAATTATTATTGATGAGTGTCTGTTTTATGTTTTTTATATAATGAACTTAATTCTTTTGTTAGAGTCTGTCGGAGAAATATTAGTATTTATGAGTTTTTTTAGGATGTTTTCATCTAGTTGGTAGTTGGAGTGCATCTGGCTACGGTATAAGAGAGTGATACATGGAAAAAACCACACATGATACTAACCCAACCAATCCTAAACATATCACTCTCTTATACCGTAGCCAGATGCACTCCAACTACCAACTAGATGAAAACATCCTAAAAAAACTCATAAATACTAATATTTCTCCGACAGACTCTAACAAAAGAATTAAGTTCATTATATAAAAAACATAAAACAGACACTCATCAATAATAATTTTCCCAAATATATATATATATATATATATATATATATATATATATATATATATATATCCAAATGAATAAGGAACAAAGAAAATATTTACAACATTCAAAACATTAATTTAAAACAGTGCTCAGTACAGAAATAGAGCAATGAATATTTATTATAAATTATACATTACCATCATTACTAACTACCTGATGAAATATTGTTCTTTCAGTGTCAAAATAAAATGCACTCTTTTGTAGTAAATTGTAGGGCAGACCTGAAGGAGACTACCACCACCTTTTGGCGGACCTGAAGGAGACTACCACCACCTTTTGGCAGACCTGAAGGAGACTACCACCACCTTTTGGCGGACCTGAAGGAGACTACCACCACCTTTTGGCGGACCTGAAGGAGACTACCACCACCTTATGGCGGACCTGAAGGAGACTACCACCACCTTTAAATTTGTTGGTTTTCATTTTCTTTTTTTTTTTTTTTTAACTTTTTTCAGTGCAGTCTTATCGATAACACCCTAAACTTTCCGATTGACAAAAATATTTGGAAAAATTTCAATATTTAGATAATTTTAGTAGCGGGTGGGTCTTAGATTTTCATACAACCTTATAGCAAAACGATCCTGTGCAACTAACTTCTTTGCTTGCGCATATTCAGCAACTGAATCTTTTGCAAAATTTTTTAGTAATACCATTCTTGGAGTTTACGACGAAGATGTCATCATAAGAACTGAAGAAAACTTGAAAAAGACAAAAACAAGAGCAACAACTCTTCCCCAAAAAAACAAAACAAAGTGACCCCAACGTGAGTGGTTCCAAAGTGGAGGATCGATTTACTATAACATTGTATGAGAAATTGAGCCCCCAACCCCAAATTGTTTAAATATTGAAATTTTTCCAAATTTGTTTTTATAATTGAAAACTTTATGTAATAATCAATAAGACTGTGCTGAAAAAAGTAAAAAAAAAAAAATGTAAAACAAATTTAAAGGTGGTAGTTGCCTTTAGGTCCACCGATTGTAGTTTGTAAATGTTCTAAAGTACAATTTACAATATATATATATATATATATATATATATATATATATATATATATATATATACACACATTTTATTCAAAAGAATCAGGACTGTTGCTATTGTAAGAGTAACTAAAGGATGCAGTGTGGCACATTGAATCTGTCATCCCATTCTCACTCACTTTCATTGAATGAAGATATACTGTTTATATATACATCATTGTGCAAATTAATTGAAACAAAATGAATAATGTCTTCCTAGGATCTTTCACACATTCCCTGATCATGTATATGTCACCTCTTGGTATTGTTTTTCTCTTCTGACTGCATTTTCCTTTATGTTTTGAACTGATAGATCCAGTTTGTTTCTTCACCTTGATGAAATGACACCAAAAATATCTGCTATCTCTTTGTAAGGCTTGCCAGTGTGTTTGTGCAGTGTTACAATTTTTGTATGCTTCCTTGGAGTAATGTCCATCATAGACATTGGTCAAAGGACAACTAATTGACAGTCAAGACAATAGTGCCCAGGTGTGATAAAAATCTGATGCAATCACAGATGACGCAATATTTTTCAAGGGCTAACAAATTTCATCACGCAACCCAGAAATAAATTCATATTGCTGCACACTACTGCAAAAAACCTAATCTAAGGAAAAAATAGAACTCGATTACATCCTGTCATTCCAGTTAGTCTAAATCTGACCATCTGGTGAAAAAAAAAGAAACTAAAGTAGCTGTTTCAATTAATTTGTAATTTGCACAAGTGTGTATGTGTGTGTGTGTATATATATATATATATATATATATATGTGGTGTGTCTTAGACCTCTCAATCATGAATGATGATCAGTTGAAACTAAGTCAAATGAAGCCAATAACACAATTTTCAATTCATCGTAATAACCACATCTGCTCTGAAATATATCATAATGTCAGCAAATGTTAACAAACTAATGAAGATTAACAAAACTGGTTATAAACAACCGCCAATTTGAAATGATTTGTTTGAACATTATTTTTGATCAATACTCATATTTAAGTAGATATTCTGTTTTTAATCAAACAGTATTATATATTTATTTCTACCAGCCTGTATTTTAATCAAACAGTTTTATATATTTATTTCTACCAGCCTGATTATATACGATAAGATTTTGTTACAAAAATGTGTGTCATTCCGCAGAGATTTGAACCTGCGACTCCTATCCACATAGGGGAAGCCACCAACTGAACTGGCGCATCTTAGACTTCTCGATCACAAATCCTGCCATTTAATCATGAGGTGAAAATAAAGACAAAAATTCTCCAACATTTGGATATTTTTTCATTAAGTAGACTTACGTGTCACCTTTCTGATCAGAGTTCAATTAAAAAACATTTCTTAGAAAAACATAGTCATGTAGGTAATATCAGACAGATTGTAGTCAACAATACAATAATAGTCACACATACATACAGTGAAAAAACCTTCAGATATTGGAGACCATCTACATTAAACAGCCCACACTTAAGAAAATCACGTTTAAATCTGGTCATAACACATTATATTACATTTAAATATATGGCTCTGTTAACATTTTGAGCTTGCACGTGATGTGACCTCATAAAACCACATTACAAATTTACAAACTGCGTTTGCTATTTGGTAACTTAATGTTGCTTAGCAAAGTTTTATGTCAACACAAGATAAAAGCATCTTTGATCGTGGATTTTTTTATGTTAATATCCCTGTAACCTCTCTAGAGATGGCTCATGTGAGCTGAAAGCTTTGAACTAACTTAATAAAAAAATATCCAAATGTTGGAGAATTTTTGTCTTTATTTTCTCCTGAAATTAAAGCCTAAATATGATGTTTAAAATGGCTCATAATTAAACATAATAGACATTCATTGTCTCTTATATTTAACAGTATATATATATATATATATATATATATATGAGAAAATAAGATTGTTTTTCATCTATCCCACATGGTTAAAAATAAGAAAAAGTTTAATAACATAAACAGAGTCGTAAAGAATATTTATTCAGACTAACTTTACCAGTTTCACAGTTCAATGGTTTTGAAAAATTAAATTGAGATGAAGAGAAGAGCATATATATATATATATATATATATATATATATGCAAAAGCATACTCAGTTATAATCTGAGTAAAAGAACAGTATGAAAAAAATTAAAGACGACAGAAAGAAAACTATATTTTTCTTACCTATTTGTTTGGTCCTGTTATGGACTTTATCAAGGCAAAGAGTTAAAATGATTTTTATTTTAAATAAGGTATCTCTAAAGAAACAGTCAGAAACATTCATAAGATGAACTGAAAATATTAAACATTTAAAAAATGTCATATTTCATATTTGAAGAGAATTAGTTTATGTGCAGTATAATGTTATGTTATGGGATGTTAAAAAGAGATGGAAATTAACTGTTTTCTTTGGATTATTTTATATTTTTGTTGTATATGTTGGTCTGGGAAAGTATTGTTTCCATTAGTAAAGGTGAAATTGGGAACAAAATCTTAACACCCCTCCTCAGCATAATCAGCCTGCCACACATAAAAAAAAAATTGGCAACCTCTTAAAAAAATTAAAAAACGTAGACAAAAAACAATATATAGTCAGTTTAAGCATGACATCTTTATACACAAATGTCCCTATTGAGAAGTGTGTAAATCAACAAAAAACACTCTTAACAAAAAGACAGAATTACTTCTCCCAATGTATAAAATCATAAAAGTATGTATGCCATCTAATAACAAAGCAATGTTTCTTTATTTTCTATAGACAAAAATTTGCTTTATTGATGAGATTAACTTACAGCAACTTGCATGTCTATTCTTATTGTCTAAAAAGGGACCTATTTAAAAACATTCTAACACCAAGCTCTTCCTATTTCAGATACATAGACTCCCCCTACTATTATACCCACAAAATACTTAATCACAGATCTTGTCAACCAACTTAACAATGTTGAACCTACAATAGACTTCACCTTCCTTTCCTAGATATCATGTCACACAGAAACAATAAAGAAATCTATTTTGACATCTACAGAAAATCTAATAACAAAAACAACCTGGTTAGCTTCTATTCAAACCACACTTTTAAAATAAAAATAAATTTCAACTCTTTGCCTTGATAAATCTGTCACAATGTGAGAAAAATATAGTTTTTTTCTTGTCTTCTTTATATATGTTAGTAGGATATACAGAAGAATGGGTATATATATATATATATATATATATAACCATCCTTCTCTTGCCTATTATCTGACATCCCCTGTAGCCAATTCCTCTTTGGTTCCTCTTTGTCTTCACTCTTCTTCTATGTAACCCTTCACTTTCTTCTTATGTACCCCCCTGCACACCTGTGGCAGTACTGCCTTGCTTGGGGCGAAATGATTATATATAATTTTCAGACATTGTGTATCTGCAAAGGAACAAAATGAAGAACAAGAGGAAAACTATTCTTAGTCAACACATTTTCACCTTTGTTACCTTGATAAAGTTCTTTAGAGGATGGAATCATGCTTAGTCTTTATAGAAATATGACTAATTAGGCAGAAGATTTTTCTGTAGTAGGTTGGCATTTGTTTCTGTGGTAGACTGATTGCCAACAAAGACTATAGAATGTAATCTGTCCTGTTGTTTAACCCATAGATGGAGGAAGAAGCAATGGACTAATACCTTTTCCAAGAGTACTTTAACATAAGTGAATGCAACAAATTCTATAGAATTTGAACTCGGCTCTCTGAATTCTCATTCTGAGCCGATATCCACTACAGCACAACCCACATCCAAGGATGAAATGCACTGGCTAAAAAAAACTTTTCCTTGTCTTATATAGATATAAGAAAGTAAGTTGTTTTTATATATCTTACAAAGAAAAAGAAGTTGTCAATGCAAATGGAGTCTTTAAGAATATTTATTTAGAGTAACTTTACCAGTTTAACCGTTCAGTGATTTTCAAAAGTTAAATTGAGATGGAGAGATATGTGGCTATATTAAGATATGCCTTGCATCTGACTCAAATTGAAAAATTGAATATATATAAAATATAAGTAAAATAATCGTCATATATTACTGCCTCTCACAAGTTTCATGTGGACACTTAGATATTGATGGTGTTTTCTGACAAACCTCTGCAAATAAGCATGAAGGGATCCTCAGAAATATATATATATATATATATATACACACATAATCATTCTATATATATCAGTGGATATATATAGAATGATTATGCACATATTCTAAAATATATATTATGTATCGAGCACTGTTTTAAATTAATGTTTTGGACATTGTAAGAATTCTTTCTTCGTTCTGTATTCACTCGGAGATATATATATATCTGTTAAAAAGCAAATATGTGGCAAGAGCTTTCATAAATGGTAGTAAAGAGAATGAAGTAAGCCAACTCAACAAACACAAGAGAAACACACACACACACACACACATATATATATATATATATATATATATATATACACACACACACAAATACACAATGGTCTTTATTATAATAATGAGTCTTATATATATATATATATATATATATATATATATATACCCATAATAGACATTATATATATATTGTGTGTATGTATGTGTGTATATATATATATATATATATACACACACACATGTTTATGTATATTTAATAAGCCCAGTAATTAAATTTGAGGAATAAAAAGACAACAAAATTATAATATAAGCAATAAGATTGATAAGATTTATTATATATTAGTATGCCTTTTTATTAAATTGGAGCACAAAGAGAGAGATTTTGAATTTTCAGACATGCTTGTACCCTTTTTTAAAGATATAAGAAAGAAATAAAGAAATTTCTGTAAGAAATTGGTTTTGGACTAATAGTCTATCAGGATTAGGGTTGTGTAGTGTTAGTAGAAGATTCCCTGTGTAAAGTATATACACTGAATGAACCCAAATCCCTGTTGAAACTTTTAGTATGTGATTTTTATTTTGTTTTGAAAGGGTCTTAATCATATACATACACACACACACACACACACACACACATATATATATATATATATATGTGTGTGTGTGTGTGTGTGTGTGTGTGGACGAACATAAATATATATATATATATATATATATATATATGGATATCAATAAGTATACATATGGATATACAAGTAAGTATATGCACATATAACATTTTTTGGTGTTAATAAAAGTGCTTGAAATTATATATATATATAGTCATCTGCAGACAGATCTGTTTCGCTCATCAGTACAGACATCTGATTGCTTTTAGCCAGGATTAAAACCTGACCGAATTGGCATTAATCGGTGATTCTACCTCTAAACTATGGGTGCTCGGTAGAAGGAGGCAGACCTTTAGTGTGTGATATACCATGTATAGACATGCCACTAGTTAAAGTGCACTAATTCACTACTGAGTGAACGATGCGTAGATGCTAGAGTAGCTACTGTTTTTTGAAAGTCTACCATTCTTCCAGAGTGCTCAATCATGGTGTGAGAGCATATATATATATATATATATATATATATATATATATATATATATATAGGATTTATGTGAAGAAGTTTGTCACTGAGCAGAGTTATGACAACTTAAAATTTTCATGAAGCCACCATTATGATGAATTCACTTGTCAGGTCCTAATTTCAATCTGATGAGTGAGGACATAACTGTGCCTTCACAAAATTTTGAAGTAAACATGATCCTGCTCAGTGACAAACTTCTGCACATTAATCCTATCAATGCTCTGTCTCTATATCAAGCATGTAATAACAAAAAACCTGTTTGTCAAAATCTCTTTTTATCTGTAAATCACTGAAAAAACAACAATCTTGGTACTAAGCGTTATCAGAACTATACATTTATATATATATATATATATATATATATATACTAAAAACAGAAACAGGGATTGTTCCAATGAGAGAAATTGGTATAGAAAAAAAAGTGCAAGAAGCTGTGAATGTTTAAAATGTAGATTAATAACAATAATGTAACAATATTAATAACAATAATGTAACAATATTAATAACAATAAATCTACTTTAAAGAAAATGTTCATGGATTCTCACACTTTTTCTTATATATATATATATATATATATATGGTAGTAAAAATCTAGGAAGGATTGGTAAAATCTGGGATTAGGTTGGTAAATAATCCAGGAGGATCCTAGTAATATCGATAAAATATTAAAACTGATCCAATAGAGAGCTCCATGCAAGCCAATTCAATTTACAGAGCGGATATTTCTTTATCTGTAAATTCAGATAAAGCTTTGTGAGGAAATAGCCAATTTCAACATGTCATTTTAAGGCATGCATTCTCGACCCCTTCTGAGAATTTTTTCTCATTCTGTTTATAAGGGGTCGAAGGATGCATGCCTTAAAATGACATGTTGAAAATGGCTATTACCTCCTAAGCTTTATCTGAATTTACATATATATATATATATATATATATATATATATATATATATATATATATATATAGTGTATCGAGGCATCAGATATTTTCTAAACATATACTGTTAAATATAAGAGACAATGAATGTCTATTATGTTTAATCATGAGCCGTTCTAAACATTGTATTTTAGCTTTAATTTCCGTTGAAAATAAAGACAAAAATTATCCAACATTTGGATAATTTTTTATTAAGTTGGTTCTAAGCTCACATGATCTATCTTCAGAGAGGTTACAAGGATGTTAACACAAAAACAGCCACCAACAGCGATGCTTTTATCTTGTGTTGACATAAAACTTTGCTAAGCAACGGCAACAGTTACCAAAATTAGCAAACTCAGTTTGAAAATTTGTAATGCGGTTTTATGATGTCACACCACATGAGAGTTTGAAATGATAGCAGAACCATATATTTATATGAAGATGGCTCATGTGAGCCGAAAGCTTAGAACCAACTTAATAAAAAATTATCCAAATGTTGGAGAATTTTTGTCTTTATTTTCAACGGAAATTAAAGCTAAAATACAATGTTTAGAACAGCTCATGATTAAACATAATAGACATTCATTGTCTCTTATATTTAACAGTATATGTTTAGAAAATATACACACACACACACACACACACACACACACTGTAGCTAAGCTTGATTTGCGAAAGTAACATGTGTTTTTTACTCTTTTAGTGATATAAAATGCTAACTTCAATATCTCAATTGGTTACTGTTGACACAATAATGCAATATCGCCCAGTTCACACTCCACCCACGTCTATTGAACAGGTGAAGAGGCTCATCCCTTGTTCCCTGTTGAGGATGTGGTTTCTGGCTTTCTCTTTTCCAATCTTTTCACTCCTATGTAGCCCCCTGCACATCAGTGGCGTTACCGCCTTGCTCGGGGTGATATGATTAAAAAAAAAAAATTCAGACCAGATGGATTTTTAAAATTTTTTGTCTAAACCAATTGAATTTTACTAATTTTGTTTTCTACTTTAGAAATAATTTTTAGTTCAACAGAAAGGAACTGAAGAAATAAAAATACTTCAATTAAAATTATCATACCTTAAATTGAGAAGATAAAAAGTCTCCCGTGATATTTATAATCAGTAAATACTAAACTAAAGAAATCAAATAACTTGCCTGCCTTCTTTTTGTCTCCTTGAAGTAATCGACCTCATTCATAGGAGAGTATCTAATTCAGCAAGTGGGTTAGTCCATTTTACTATAATGGACCTGTTTCTACATTCATTCAATACGTTTTCCTTTCATTTGGAGTAACTATACCAATCTACTTGTATATCAAATGACTTGCTATTAACCAATATTCAACATGGTGCTGCGAACAGGATTTGATGAGCTCTTTATCAAAATTGGTATTCTAGCTGACACTGCCAGGACTTATGCTGGAATTTTTGTGAAAGAAAGCATCACCAAAGATAGTTTTTCTATGATAGATCGGGAAAACCTCAAAGAGGTGGGTGTAACAACCATGGGACATGCCTTGGTCATCTTAAAACTAGCAAAAGAGTAGTCTTTGACATCAGATAGCTATACAAAGGCTCCTGAAGTTAAACTCCTCCAACTCCATTCAGATACGATGTCTCAACAATTCTGAAAGTTCAGAATTGACTGGGAAGTATTTGTATGAATGACAAACATGCCCCTTACACAGACCAACATTCAATTTTCCAAATCGGCTTGGAACGAGAAATCAGGGGAGCCGAGTTCAAATTCCAGTTGAATTCATTGCGTT
This sequence comes from Ascarosepion bandense, assembly GCA_037127315.1. Classification (NCBI taxonomy): domain Eukaryota; kingdom Metazoa; phylum Mollusca; class Cephalopoda; order Sepiida; family Sepiidae; genus Ascarosepion; species Ascarosepion bandense. Next base: position 2,719,457 of record JBBBDQ010000632.1, read on the forward strand.
CACTTATGCGCAAATACCCTTGGGAAAGGTATTAATCCATCTATTCCTTCCAGTTATGGGTTAAATAACAGGACAGATTGGGTTCTATAGTCTTGGCTGGCAACCAGTCTACCACAGAAAGCAATGGCAACCTACTGTGTGATAATCTTCTGCCCAGTCAGTCATGTCTCTTTCGAGACATGATCGCCCAAGCGTGTTTCACATATGGCACTTAACTGACTGACTGTGCCAATGAGACTGTCGAAACCTCATTCATAAACACATACCCCAAATTTTCCCTGAAAACCAAATAAACTAAATACTTTAATGTCTTGAATTGTTTTAACAAATCTTATTTAAGAGATAATGAAACTGGTTATCTACGTTATGCAAGAGGTGGGTTGCTACAGAATCAAAACATTAAGTTAAAAGTTGAATTGTGTCCTGAAACAGTCTTGTCCGATCAAGACTCGTATATCGCTGTCATGTCTGACACCAAACTAAATCAGAAATATTTAAATTTTTAATTTCTCAGATCAATAGATGAAAATGGGTTAGGAAATATATATGGCCTATAGGTTGAAGCTTTTGGACTGGCACTACAGAATCAGAAACAAAGAACTGTATCAAATACTAGAAAACATATCACTTGAAGTCTGACACCAACTGCTAAAATTTTAACATGAAGAGAAAACACTCAAGCTGTTGACCCTCCACACTACTTCAAACAAAAGGTTAGAAAAGAAACCCCAATCAATACAGAAAAGAGCATTAACAGGTAATGAACTTGAGAAACCTATTTTCTTTAAAAGATTTTGAAGAGAAAGATTATATAAATTTTTACCATATGTAACACTGGATATTCACTTGATGGAATATTGTTTGTTTCCTTATCAGAAAATGGCTAACATTACCATTATCATAACAACATACAATTTCAAATTTGAAGTATGGATGGTCTGATGGTTAACTTTATTGGAAAGTGCATGTAGCAAGCAGAATTCAGATTGTGGCTCATTTGCACTAATACCTTTAGAAAAGGCAGAAACACATTTCTTCGCTACCCTAGCTAAATAAGATGACAGGCACTTTGATGATCAATTAGACGAAGATAATTCAGAATTAAAAATATGGCAATTTGAGCATTTGTCTAACAGTTTTCTCCTATAAAAACCTATTTGTTACTGACATTTTTTTATATCCTAAAGTTCACCCATTATAAGGCTTGATAGCCAGTCATGCTGGAGTATTACTGTTAAAATGGTTATGATGAATAAGGTATATCAGATGAATGAAGTGGAAAGGATAGGACGTACAGCAGTGTCATCAGTGTAGCTGTGTTCCAATGCTACCCTGAGATATTAAAATCAAATTTGGCATTTTAACATATATTAAGAAATTTAAAATAAAAAGTAATGTTTAGCCTGTTCATAAGATATTTATACCAGCCGAGATCTTTTCATCTTGTCATTTTTTAAGTTATCTTTAGTGACTACCGAAGTTGTTCCTCATGAATTTCAGTTAAATGACCAAATCTGGGTGGCTGCAAAATTAAAGAAGTCGAAATCAGAATCCAAAAGTGGTATTATAATTAGTATATTAAAAGGTGTTGGTCATAACTCCATACAGTGCACAGCATGTGAACACTGGGTACAAAAAGCCTGCACTGACCGGAAGGGTCGACTCGTAGACGATCCCAGCTTCAAATGCAGATGCTGTATGGGTTTGATCCCTACAGAAACCACTCCTGCTCTTACCCACTTGGAGTTAGATGGAGAACAACTGGAGGTTGTCACCTCGTTCTGCTACCTGGGTGATGCCACTGGAGAGAGAGGGGGGCTGCTATGATGCCACAACTGCCAAGTTAAGATCAGCATGGGAAAAGTTTAGAGAGCTCCTCCCCATCCTTACATGTCGTGGCATCTCTCTGAACAACAGGGGCCATGTTTACAATTTGTGTGTGAGGTGCGTCCTTCTCCACGCGAGTGAGACATGGCCTGTTACGGCTGAAGATATAGCCAGATTAGCCCGTAGTGATCACGTCATGATCTGCTGGATCTGTGCCTTGAAACTCTCTGACAGGGACCCCTTACATTCATTGAGGTCTAGACTGGGTCTGACTAGTGTGGAGGAGGTTATTTGATGGAACAGATTGCGCTGGTATGGCCACCTTCATCACATGGACCAAGATGCGTGGTCTAGAAAAGTTGAGAGCATTGTCATCCCGGGCTCCTACCCTAGAGGTCGCCCACGGAAAAGATGGACTGACTGCATCAATGAGGATCTGAAAAGCACCAGCCTCAAACCTGAACAAGTGATGGATCGGGTGGGGTGGTGGCGAATGAACGGGCGGCATGGCAGAACTTCCAACCCTCGGACACGGGGAAGACAGGGAAGTAAAAACAAGTAGCAGTGGTAGTAGTATATTATTATTAGTATATTATTTTCCAATGAGAATAAAGAAATGAACACAAGCTGGAAAAATTCTTTATTACAATTCAAAGAATGAAAATTAGTTTCTACTTTAAAGTCAGGTGCAAGAATTAATTCATTAGTCAATCACACTCCTCTGACACCTGCTAAAATGTACAAGAGTAGAAGTTTATCTCTTGATTCCTGTTTCCAGTTGGGTTTCTGGCTCCTTTTCCTGAAGTCTTTTCATTCTCTTTAACACCCAGTAACTCCTTGCATCTTAGTAGGATTATCACCTTGTTTGCAGTGAAATGAAGTTTAGGCCTACTGATAAGGTCATCATAACTTAGCATGCAATTAATTTAGACCTGATTCAGTGCTCTCCTCCTGCTATTGTTTTCACTTCTACAAAGGCTGGGGAACACCTTTTTTCTTCCATATACATGATCAGCCATACTCAATTTAGTTGTCTCGAACCTAATTACAGCTTCCTGATATTTTTCCAGCCTTACTTTTAGGTATGAACTCATTTAACACAAGTATTATTTGTCACAACTTCAAAGGAAAGAGACATGCCCAAGAATTGAGGAAAAAAGAATGTTAGGTTTAAGGCTTTAAGTTCTAGCTTATGGGTTGTCCAAAGACCTGGACAACAGAATGAGAACTATTTAATCTTGTAAACTGAAGAATTCAGTTGAAAATTTTTTTCAAGTTAACCTAGATCAAGAGATATCTGAAAAAAAAAAAAAAGCAGGAGGTCAAAACAGTAGAAATGTTGTGAGAGTAAAAAACAAAGACGAGGATATCAGTTTAACTGTAAATAATCTTAACACTTCTGACCTTTTTAACTCAAAGTTTCTTTTTCTATCAATACAACTTGAAAAGCTTCTTAAAATTAATTCTGCTAACAATACATTTCTGACCGAGATTTTTATTTGTTTTCTTTCAATACTTTCACTTTTGCATTTTGCCTGTGAATTTCCAGTCAGCTTTAAAAAAAATCTTCCCTAACTGATGTCGAACACATTAATAACCAAAACTGCAGAATTCAAGTTTCAAATATCACCACTTACTATGCTTAGCATAGTCTGGCACAAGTTTATAAACATAAGGCACTCAGTAAAGATCAAATTCATCTATTAACCATAATCCTCTGTGAGACTAGATTGCTCATCATGCCTCCATAAAACACAGTCTGTAATTTACATAGTTTAGCCCAAGGCTGAAGTAGAAGAACTGATGAAAACTGACCACACTAGGATAGCTAAAGAGACTTGATGGCTAAGCATAACACAATGCTAAATGGCCACAGCAAATGCATTCTATTCTAATTATTTACACTATTTACATTGTTTAGACTGTTGTTCTCATATGTGTTGCCATATCTACAACATTTCCTACTCTGACCTTCTTCAGCTGATTGGAATTTTAAACTGAAACTTATTTCATTCACTGGTGTAGATTGTTCTAGTTCCACGAGTCATGCCTCTTCCAGATGTCTCGGTATTAGTTATCTCCCTTTAGCTCAATTCTCTAAGATTTTGTTCACATCTGCTGTAGCCAGGTATTGAAGTCACAACTCTTTGGGTCAAGTTACTGGATCTAACCAACACTTTATTCAGTAGGCTATGTGCCCTTGGGAATATCAGTATACAATGACTAAAATGTGGCAAATATAGCAACAGTCTCAATGTGAATAATGTAAATAATTACAATACCTCATCTCAGAAATATAGAGAAATATTCTATTCTAATACTGAAAATTAATTATTAGAGGAGTTTCTAATTCCTATAAACTTATTATAAATTGGAATAATTTCTTTCATCTCTATAAACTTATAGATAGGGTCATTTCTATAACACGTTTTTATTTCCATCAGCTAAAAATAGATCAAGTTCATTTCTTTCATATCTATAAGCTTTAAATAGATCAAGTTCATTTCTTTCATATCTATAAGCTTTAAATAGATCAAGTTCATTTCTTTCGTATCTATAAGCTTAAAATAGATCAAGTTCATTTCTTTTATATCTACAAACTCTTTAATAATTCAATATGCAGTAAGCTAAACCAGAACAATTCCAGCAATATATTTTGGCAAAGTTTTATGAGGCTATGAACTTCTTATAACAAATGGTCATCAGCAAAAAGGGCTGCCCAAAAAGCCAAATACAGTTGGGAGATACTAAAATCAAGCAGGTACAAAAATCTAAATACCTTGGAAGTGTTCTAACAGAAGACGGAAAGAGATCTGAAGGTGAATTGGCATGACGAAGGATGCATTACAGAAGCTGAGTAAAGTATTAAGACATAGGAAACATTCACTAGAAAGAAAGAAGAGAGTACTGGATGTCAGTTCTTCAATATAGCAGTGAATGCTGGACAATATCATCAAAGATGAAGAAAAAACTTGAAGCAACTGAAATGTGGTTCTACAGAAGTATGCTGTGGATATCATGGACTGAGCATGTGAACAATGATGAGGTGTTGGAAAGAATGGAAATGAAAAGGAAATTAATATTGAGCATCAGGAAGAGACAACTGAAGTTCCTTTGACATGCAATGAGGAAGGAGGGCTTGGAGAACCTGATACTAACAAGCCAAATAGAGGGAAAAAGAGACAGAGGAAAGCAGCGGATAACATATTTGAAGGACCTGAGCAGGTGGATGACAGAACAGGTGTTGCGTGGTGTTACAGGAGAAAGTGTGCTAAGTGCCACCAAGAATAGGGAGACATGGAAGGCCATGATCATCTATGTCCTGAAAGAACAGGGCATATAGAAGATAACAGTTTAAAAAAAACAAAAACTAAGTGCTTACCTTGATCTTTATAATCTTGTTGCCAGATCAATCATTGGTTGACCTATTTCTCCCTTCACTATTCTATCAAATTTTTGGATGTAAAATAACCAAAAGAAATCATTTTCTGAGTTTTTCCTAATCCTGAAAATAATTTTTCTACCATTTTTACTTTTTTATGGCTTATCAACCCTTTGTTGGTTATTTAAAGCCCAAACATATTTTGGATTGAAAGAATAATTTTTTTTCTTTTTTGAGGGTGAATATTGCAATAACAATGTTTTTGCAGATAACTATGAATTTTCCAGATACAATCCTACCATTTAGCACAGAGCTGGGACAGGAGATCAATTCATACCTTTCCCAAGAAATAAGTGTACGGCCGAGCTGGTTAGATATAGCCATTATTTCTATGCTAACAGTTTCTTTTCTCACACTTCTCATAAGTGGAATTCCCTTCTGACTCTTTCCAGCCAACTTTAATCTGCAAAAACCTAAATACAGTGTTAATTGCTATCTGCTGTCCTCCTCATTACTGCTCTCTTTCTGCTCATTATTAATGCTCCTGTTCCTAATTCTTCCACACTCTGTAACTCCTTGTATCTTAGTGGTTTCAAACTTGGCTTTACTGAATTCTCATTCCAAGATACTCATTCTTTATCATATAGATAAAAGATTTAAATTTCACCAATGGCAAAGTGTTATGCCAGGTTGTAAGTGACTAAACCATTTCTTTTACTTAATTTTTCTGTCAAAGAAAAGATAAACATTTTTTGTTCAACAGCCATCACAAAAGCATAGATTGGCTAGCATAGCAATGTCCATAGACAGTACAATGACACAGCATCAGGGAACAAAGGGTTTCTTAGACTGAATTCATTGTGAGTTCAATTTTGTTTAGTTGATCTATTACGTCAGGTAAATCACTATTCTCCTATGCAAGCTACGGGGTTACGGTATTACCGGTCGCCTGCTTGACCTAATCCAGTCTTTTTTAAATAACCACAAAATAAAGGTCGTTTTGAATGGGCATGTCTCTTCATCCTACAGCACGAATGCTGGTGTCCCACAGGGCTCTATCCTGGGCCCGACGCTCTTCCTTGTTTTCATCAACGACCTCCCAGATGAGATCAGTACCCAAGTAGGCATCTACGCAGAAGACACCACAATATACTCCCACACCAGTAAGAAACCTGTCGTGGCGGACAGACATAATCTCACTGCTGACATTGAACGGGATCTGTACTCTGTGGTGAATTGGGGCAAGAAGTGGCTTGTCAACTTCAATGTGTCTAAGACCAAGCTGTTGTTTGTCAACCATTACAGGCAACCTCTCCTGCCTCCCACAAGCATGGACCAAGCGATTCTCCCTGAGAGCAACACACTACGCCTCCTCAGCCATACCATCTCCTCAGACCTCAAATGGAACCACTATATTGATTCCATAGCTAAATCTACTGCTAAGAAGGTTGGGTCACTATGCCGATCCAGGATGTTTTTTCCGCCTGAATCCATCCTGCATATATACAAGTCAACCATCCGTCCGTGCATGGAGTACTGCTGCCATTTATGGTCAGGCGCCCCTGCCGTTCTCCTCAGTGTTCTTGACAGGCTCCAAAGGAGAGTCTGTAATGTGATAGGTACTGATCTGGTGGCTCAACTGCAGCTACTTCCCCACCGTCGAAATGTGGCCTCCCTTTGTCTGTTCTATAAATACTTTCATGGCTTCTGCTCGGATAAACTTAAGTCACTGGTACCTCCCCAACAGGTTTTTACTTGTGCAACCAGAGTGGCAACTGGGTCCCACCCATTCACAGTCAGGTTAGCCAAATGCAGATGACAATTCTACTCCTGCAGCTTCTTCTCTCGCACTTCCCGCCTGTGGAACTCTCTCCAATATTCTTGCTTTCCTGATGGCTACAACCTCCAGAAATTTAAATGCAGTGTCAATACTCGTCTATTAACCAATGGACTCTAGCTCTCCCCACCCTATATCCTTCCCTTTCTCTCCACCTATGTATCTGTCATCGCACCTGCATTCTCAGCTTTCTATTGCTCCTTTCTAATTAGTCTGTACTCCTCACTCTTTTTTAATTAATCTTTTTACAGTTATGTAGCCCCCAGCTCATCCGTGGCATTTCTGCCTTGCTCAGTGAAATGATTAAAAATATATATATATATATATATATATATATATATATATATATACAAGTAAAACATCATTAATATGATGGAAATATGGTGATGGTTTGGGTAAAATGTTTTTGGAAAGGACCAGATTTTTATAAATTCTAAGATAAAAGATTAGAGAGAATTTACAAAATAATATGTCTAATTTATTGGTTGCCCACTATAACAAGACTGATCTCAATTTTAACATATAAAATGCTACTAGGATAAAAGGAGAAAATAATTTACTATGACAAAAAAGTTTAGAGTAAGCATTAATCTTAAGGTCATCTACAGTAAATTTGTACCCTGGCTCTCACATAATTTCACCATTCCTAACAGAATTTCTAATAGTGTGGAATATCTACTAACAAAAGTGGTGAAAAGAAAAAGATCCTAAATGAATTCTGCTAGTTAAACATTTTTTTAAACATTTCCAGCACTCCTCTGTCTTGCACATGTGTAGTCCTACCAATAAAACTAATTTAGTTTAAGTCCTGAAGGATAAAATGTGCCAAAAATAAACTTTGTTATACAATTTCCCCACTACTGTTCACAACAATAATTCTATTAATGTGCTGTCTTGATATCAAGCAGTTTATGACAAAATACCTGCTAACTTAAAATGACTTTCTACCAGTTAACTTCTGAAAAAACAGCAATTTTGGTACAAGGCATAATTATAATTTAATACTATATATATATATATATATATATATATATATATAAAATGAGATTGTGAAACCAGGGAGCTGTTTGAATTCCAGGTGAATTCATTGCATTCACATACGCACAAATACCCTTGGTAATCCACCTGCTCTTACTCCAGCTATGGGTTAAATAGTGGGACAGATTAAGTTTTGTAGCCTTGGTTGACAACCAGTCTACTGCAGTAAGAAATAGCAACATACTGTGGGAAAATTTTCAGTCCATCTTTTCCGTGGGCGACCTCTAGGGTAGGAGCCCGGGATGACAATGCTCTCAACTTTTCTAGACCACACATCTTGGTCCATGCGATGAAGGTGGCCATACCAGTGCAGTCTGTTCCATCGAATAACCTCCTCCACACTAGCCAGACCCCCCAGACACTGGGGTGGCCTGATAATTATGGCTGGTAGTGTATATATATATATATATATATATATATATATATATATATATATATCCGAGTGAGTATAAATCATCAAAAATCAGTTTTGTGGAAAAATTCAAAAGTCCAAAAAGCAAAAATAGAAGCAGGAAAATAATATGGTATAACCCTCCATTCAACCAATCAGTTAATTTCAAGCTGGGACATAAATTTCTTAAATTAGTAGAGAAGCACTTACCCAAAAATAACCCTCTGAGCAAAATCTTCAATAAAAATACCATAAAATTAAGCTATAGCTGTTCCAATAATCTAGAAAAAAATAATCAAAATGCTTAACACTAAAATATTAAAAATACACAGCAAAAATAAATCCAACACTAATACAAGTCCGTTCCATGATAACAACTTCTGTAACTGTAGAAACCCCAATAAATGCCCCAGGACCAATAAATGTCTGACAAAATCTCTGATATATATGTGTTCGATTTCATCCATAGAAAATCCTAAAGATGAAAAAATATATATTGGGAATACCATGAACATAATTGTAGAGAAGAGGACATATATAGAAAGAATTATGTACATGTTCTAAAACGTAATTTATAATAAATATATATATAATAAATGGAACTGTGTCTGTGTGTGTGTGCACACGCGTTACCTATAGACTCTGAAATGGCTGAACCGATTTTCTTGAAAATTTACACAGTTGTACTATAAGCATCTGCGAGTGTTCTTAGCTAGGTTTTGTGTCAAGGTACCCTCGATAAATATTGAAAATCGATATAATCGAAAAAATCGGGTTATAGAAGGAGTGGTCCGATTTTAATCAAATTTGATACATTCATAGACAAAGACATAAGAAACGATATTCAGAAGTTTCAAGGTTGAAGTTCTTACAATAGTGCAGAAAATCAATAATATATATATATATATATATATATATATATAAAGCAACATGTTTGCGTGTGTGTGTGTGTGTGTTTCTGTTTATCTGCCTGTATGTCTGTATTTTTTTCAGTCCTTTTATTTTGATTTTTGCTTCAGCTTTGGCTCTAAATAGGTATAATTGTAGTTCTTAGTCTCAGCCATGATACCATTTACTCAGAGGACATATTTAGCCTTCAAAATTCAGTTTACGATGAAAAAAACTTATTTGATATTGCTACCAAGAAATCAAAATTTGACTTACATCCATTCATTTTTCTTTCAGTCTACGGTTTCGCTTTAACCGGAAACAACTATAGCTTTTTAGTTTTTTTGTTCCAACGTCCAAAGAGTCTGAGCTCTAAGTTCATGAATTAGTTTTAAAGCTTTCATTACACCCGAGCAACACCAGGCTATACTGCTAGTATATATATATATATATATATATAGTGTATGGAGGCAGCAAATAATTTTCTAAACATATACTGTTTAATATAAGAGACAATGAATGTCTATTATGTTTAATCATGAGCCGTTCTAAATGTTGTATTTTGGCTTTAATTTCAGTTGTCTTTATTTTCAACTGAAATTAAAGCCAAAATACGACGTTTAGAACGGCTCATGATTAAACATAATAGACACTCATTGTCTCTTATATTTAACACTATTTGTTTAGAAAATCATATATATATATATATATATAACAAGAATTTTAAAAATTTATTTCTTGATTCCATTCAAGCAACGTGATAATGACACAAGGAGTTACTAAGAGAAGACTTTAGTAAGAAGATATGACATTGCCTTTCAATTTTTGAAAATCACAGGTGTTAGAGAAGGTAAGTAATTAAGAGAAGCAAAGGTGAGAAATGCAAAAAAAAAATATTAGAATATAACTTATGGTTGCATCTAGTAAAATAATGCAATCTAATTGTTAGTCTTTTAGTACACTTAAATAGTACACTTAGTACACTTAAATTCACATGTTTGAGGTACCAAGGAAGAGTTGTCAACCAAAGGTATAATAAAAAACAAACACTTGTGATGTGTGGTCATTTGATAACATCCTGTGAAGTGCTCTGGAAGAAGAGCTTTTCAGCACCCCCCTTGTAAGAATTAGTAAGTCTCTCTGTTTTGACTGGAAATTCTGAATTGATTTTTCTTTGAATTTATGAATAGGGATTGCAAAATTTTATTCAAGTTAATTTTAAATTTAAAGTTGTAATCATTATATTGGGAGATGGGAAGACAAAAACGAAAGAAAAGAACAACGTGGCTCAAGTAAATGCACTCGAATAATTATTCTGATTTATTTAGATTCATACATAAAATACAGATAACAAGCGAATAAACATTGTACCAGTTTTGATCTAAAGAATAATATTACCAATAAACAAAAGCCTTTCCCTCCACATAGCTTGCAAAGCCAAGGCTGAAAAATTACCAAGGCACCCACATACGCAAATAATAATAATAAAAATAAAAATAATAATAATCGTAAGAACAACAAGAATTAAATAGTTAATAAAAAGGAATTTCTTATTATAGAAAATGTAATATTTATAATTTACATATTCATATGTTTAAATATATATGACTTATTGATAAAGATCTATCAGATGTTGGACTTTAGTTTTTGACGCAAAATGTTTTTTTTTATAATCATAATTTTTTTAACATATATTTCTTTTCTTCATGCAATTTTTAGAAATGTAAACTATAGATTTTAAAATTATAATTTTGTACATAATTTTCTTTTCTTTCCTAATTTTTCAAATTTTATATTCTTGCTTGTATAAATAGTATTTTTGTTTGAATTTGAATACATCTAAATATTTGGGTATTATTAATATACTGCTTAGTTTTACATTTCTTTTAAGTTATATATATATATATATATATATATATATATATATATATATATATAATTGTGTGTTTGTGTGTGTGTGTGTGTGTGTTCCTTTAATGTTGTTTGATTTTCATTTTTGTTTTGATTTTTTCTGTATCTTCTTCTCTGGGCTCTTTTTTCCCTATTTTAACAATAATTTTCACCGACACTTTTTATCACACCACAGTAAGTTTTAACTTTGGGAACAATAGAACTGATTCTATTTAATTTTATGTATGAAATGCTATAGAGAAATCATTATTAGATGCACAAATCTCAGAGCCAGTCAGCCATAAATTCTTTACCAGAACTTGTTTCAATAAAGATTTTAATTTGAACAAAAGATAGCCATCAGGGAAAAGGAAGATCTTGGAGAAATCCCAGGAGACCTTAATAATGTAAACTATAGAATGAATTCAAAATTGTAATGATTATTAGAAGGAGTAGGAGGAGAGGCAGGCAGTTGTGGATGATGATGATGATGAAGGTAGTGACATTTGTATTGCTGTGATGATGATTACCAAAGCAGTGGCATCTATATTGTTATAGTGATGAAGGCAGTGACATCTCTATTATTATGATGATGATGAAAGTAGTGACACTTGTATTTCTGATATTAAGATTACCAAGGCAGTTCCATCTGTATTGCTATGATGATGATGAAGGTAGTGACATTTGTATTTCTGTGATGATGATTACCAAAGTAGTGGCATCTATATTGTGATAGTGATGAAGGCAGTGACATCTCTATTATTATGATGATGATGATGATGAAAGTAGTGACATTTGTATTTCTGAGATTAAGATTACCAAGGCAGTTACATCTGTATTGCTATGATGATGATGAAGGTAGTGACATTTGTATTTCTGTGATGATGATAACCAAGGCATTAACATCTGTATTGCTATGATGATGATGAAGGTAGTGACATTTGTATTTCTGTGATGATGATAACCAAGGCATTAACATCTGTATTGCTATGATGATGATGATGAAGGTAGTGACATTTGTTTTTCTGTGATGATGATAACCAAGGCATTAACATCTGTATTGCTATGATGATGATGATGATGAAGGTAGTGACATTTGTTTTTCTGTGATGATGATAACCAAGGCATTAACATCTGTATTGCTATGATGATGATGATGAAGGTAGTGATATTTGTTTTTCTGTGATGATGATAACCAAGGCATTAACATCTGTATTGCTATGATGATGATGATGAAGGTAGTGACATTTGTTTTTCTGTGATGATGATAACCAAGGCATTAACATCTGTATTGCTATGATGATGATGAAGGTAGTGACATTTGTTTTTCTGTGATGATGATAACCAAGGCATTAACATCTGTATTGCTATGATGATGATGAAGGTAGTGACATTTCTATTTCTGTGATGATGATAACCAAGGCATTAACATCTGTATTGCTATGATGATGATGAAGGTAGTGACATTTGTATTTCTGTGATGGTGGTAACCAAGGCATTAACATCTGTATTGCTATGATGATGATGAAGGTAGTGACATTTGTATTTCTGTGATGATGATAACCAAGGCATTAACATCTGTATTGCTATGATGATGATGAAGGTAGTGACATTTGTTTTTCTGTGATGATAATTACCAAGGTAGTGATATTTGTATTGCTATTATGATTGTGGAATTGTTTTTATCTATTTTTAACAGGAATTCCTGCTAATTTTACTTTTATTCAGATTCTTCATTTTCTTTAAAATCTTATGTTAATTACCACAGTGTAGATTTACCTAATTTCCCCACAGAACCTAAAGAGAAAACAAATGAAACATAGGACCTCCAATCCGTGGTGGATTGGGATAGGAAATGGCTCATAAAATTCAATTCTTCCAAAACGAAGCTGCTGTCAATTAACCACCACAGAAGACCGCACCTCCCTTCCATTAGCATGGAACAGGCATGCCTCCCAGAGAGCAAAACACTACGCCTGCTTGGCCTGACACTCTCAGCAGACCTCAAGTGGAATGACTACGTCGAATCTATTGCTAAATCTGCTGCTATGAAAGTTGGCTCTCTGTGCAGGGCCCGGAAATTCTTTCCGCCTGAATCTATCCTGCACTTATACAAATCTACCATCCACTCATGTATTGAATACTGTGGCCACATCTGGTCAGGTGCCCCTACTATTCTCCTTGGGCTTCTTGACAAAATACAGCAAAGAATCTGTAACGTGTTTGATACCGACTTAGCTGACCGCCTGCAGTCACTCTCCCACCGGCGTGACGTGGCTTCCCTGTGCCTCTTCTATAAATACTTTCATGGCTTCTGCTCTGATGAACTTAAATCACTGGTGCCCCCTAGGTCTGAGTTTGCATGAGATACTAGATTGGCAACTAGGTCCCACCATTTTACAGTGAAACTGATGAAATGTAACCGCAATTTCTACTCCAACAGCTTCTTTTCTCGCACTTCCCGCCTGTGGAATTCCCTTCCACATGCTTGCTTCCCCGACGGCTATAACCTCCAGGAGTTTAAATGTAAGGTCAATAGACACTTCCTAACACACTAACCCTCCCATTCTCTCCAACGCTCCCCCTATGTACATCCTAACTTGTCTATCGCCCTGTGTAACCCCCTGCGCTATAGTGGCAGTGGAATGCCTTGCTTGGGGTGACATGATTAAAAAAGAAAAAATTAAATAGACAGGAGAATCTCCTTATGAAACAATGTTTAGCACTCTAATGTCGAACTCTACAGTAATGAGTTCAAATTCTACCTTAGTTCTAAAACATATTTGTAACTTTGTGATAGGATTCATTTTTCATTCTTTAGTTCCCCCAATTCAGACCTTTACAGCTAAGACATGTCCTGCTACTTCCACAGACTTGAATAAACCACATTTCCTCCATATTCAAAATGTAATGATTAGGTTTTGTTTTTTTTTGTTTTTTTGTAGAATAGATTTTTGCATGGACATTTACCAAAATATTACAATCTTAACCTCTTCAGGTCAAGGGTCATCAGTTATGTATCCTCCTTATTCTCATCGTCTTTATTACCTACCATCTCTTTCACTCATAGCACACGCCTTATTCATCATAACCACTTTTACATTTGCTCTCTATCTTGAGTGGCTCTCTAACCTTGTTTTGAGTTAATTGGATGTGCGTTGTGGTACAGTGGATATCGGCTCGGAACGAGAAACCGGGGAGCCGAGTTCAAATTCCAGCTGAATTCATTGCATTTACTTACGCGCAAATACCCTTGGGAAAGGTATTAATCCGTCTATTCCTTCCAGTTATGGGTTAAATAACAGGACAGATTGGGTTCTATAGTCTTGGTCGGCAACCAGTCTACTGCAGAAAGCAATGGCAACCTACTGCGGGATAATGTTCTGCCCAGTCAGTCATGTCTCTTTCGAGACATGATCGCCCAAGCGTGTATCACGTATGGCACCTAAACTGACTGACTAAATAAAAATAAATAAAAAAAGTGATAAGTAAGAACAAGACACCCCCCTAGATTTGGGCAGCAGAACATGAACAACTGATCTTTATAGATTAAATAAAAGATTTATTTCAAAATTTCTTCAAGGTTACCAGGATTGACAAATACCTAAAGAAAGCTAATGAGCAGAACAGTTGCGACATTGTGATAATAGTGAAGTTCAAATATAAAGAAAATAAAAAAAAACCTCAATATCACACCATGGGTTAATGGTTAGTGAGCCCTTTAAATAGACTATTATGTCAAATTCACATTTGGAGTAATTTGTTGCCTTGTGCATGACTAAGTTCAGACTATACAACATGGGAAATAGCAAACTTGTTTTGCATACTATTGATACTGCAATGAGTTCATTCTTTAGTAAATATGCTATATTAAGGGACTAAATTGACTAAACTCAGTGAAGACAGAAAAATATTTCTTGCTGTGAGGGTATAGCGAACAATGCAATTTCAATTGATATTAATGCTATAAGGAGTTATTATGCCTTCATAATTTGCCCTATTTTAATGACCTTGTGCCATGCAAAAATGGCTTAAACAAAGATTGATAGAAAAGTACACTGTACTCTTGTCATCGAGCAATATTTAACAAATATCTGATGTTATTACTGTAATATATTCACAGATTGGTGGTTTTGTGTCAAATTAAGTTCTCTTTAGTAAATAACCTGGTGTCTTCTTGTGGGTTAATACTAAGTAAATTTATTTTTCAGATTTTAACTGTGCTATGCAATGCGTCTGAAAGATTTTTATTTCTTTACCTTAGAACTGAAAATTTTTTTTGTAGACATAAGTTCATTCAGCATGAACTAAATATGTGAGCAACAACAAGGTTCTAAAAACAAAAAAAAAACATTTATACCTAACATCAGGATGGAAACTGAAACTTATCGGGCACATAATGAGGAAAGAAGGCTTGGAAAATTTGATATTCATAGGACAGATTGGAAGAAAGAAAACCAGAAGAAAGCAACTAATAACCTACCTGTGATAGCAGAGCAGGGTTTGGGATAGATAATAAAAAAAACAAATGTTATTAAGAGCAACAAAGGACAGAAAAATGTGGGGAGTCATGATAGCTAATGTCCCAAAGGGACATGGCACACAAAACTTGAAATTGCCCAAAAGCAAGGATATGATTAAATATATTTTAAAAGGATTTCCCTAATATTAGAAGTTTTTACACATTTTTCCCATTTAGACAGTCAGTTAAGTGTCATACACTATTGGATGATCATGTCTTGAAAGAGATATGACTGACTGGGTAAAAGAATTTCCCACAGTAGGTTGCCATGACTTTCAAGCCATATATCTGGAGATCTTATGAAGACAAAATTGTTATTTGCTTTACATGTTACATATTGTCGAAAACCCCTTAATCATATAAGTATGTTGTGAAAAATGTAGGCTGAACATTAAGGTTTGTTTGTAACAAGATTTGGACACCTATCACCTTTTATATCTATTAACCATCACAGACAATCGCTCATACCCCCATTATCATGGATCAGGCTAGTCTCCCTGAAAGCAAAACACTGCGCCTCCTCAGGTTAACTCTCACAACACACATCAAGTAGAATGACTATATAGAATATATAGCTAAATCCACTGCTAAGAAGGTTGGTTCTCTGTGTAGGGCCAGGAAATTTTTTCTCGTCTGAAACAATCCTGCAAATATATAACTCTACAATCCACCAGTGCATTGAATACTGCTGCCATATCTAGTTAGGTGCTCCTGCTATTCACCTTGGGGTCCTTGACAAAATACAACAGAGAATTTGTAATGTGATCGATCCTGACTTGGTAGCTCAGATACAGTCACTTTCTCACTGGCGCAATGTGGCTTCCATGTGTCTATTCTACAAATACTTTCACGGCTTCTGCTTTGATGAACTTAGCTCACTGGTGCCCCCTATATATGTATTTACTCAAGCCACAAGATTAGCAACTAGGACCCACTCTTTTACTGTGAAACCAATAAAATGTAAACACAAATTCTACTCCAGCAGCTTCTTTTCCCACACTTTCTGCCTGTGGAATTCCCTTCTGTTTACTTGCTTCCTCGACAGCTACAATCTCCAAGAATTTAAATGTAAAGTCAATAGTCATCTCCTATCTCACTAACCTGCATTCTCTCTCTCATGCTCCTTTCTCCGTCTACTCCACTCTCATCAGTATTCTCATCCTTCTCTTACCCACTTCCTGACACCCCCTATAACCTGTCCCTTTCTCATAACTTTCCTCCTATGTAACCCCCTGCACAACAGTGGCAGTAAAATGCCTTGCTTGGGGCAATAAGATTATATTTAAAAAATATATATATATAAAGGAATACAGGTTATTTTTACATTTTAATTTTTAAAATTTTCCTTCTTTTTTTTTTACAAAATCAATGAAATTCACTTTTAAACTTTTTGCTTTTTTTTGGGGGTGATGGTATCTTTACCATTCATTACTCACTTCAAATGCTTGTTTTCACCCTAAGCAGCAAGTCCTGAGCTATGTGGAGATGAGCTTGGTATGTGTTTTAAATGTTGCACATTGTCAAAAGCCTTACTTTGTATAACTCTCTTGCTAAAAATGTGAGCAGAATAACAAGGGCTCTTTTTGTAACCAGCTTTGAATATGTATCACGTGGACGTGTATTGTGGAGCGATGGATATCAGCTCAGAATGAGAAATTGGAGAGCTAAATTTAAATCTCAGTTAAATTTGTTGCATTCACTTATGTTCAAATATCCTTGGGAAAGATATAAATCCATCTCTTCTCTTTCCAGGTATGAGTTGGATAGCAGGACAGTTTCAGTTCTATAGCTTTGTTTGGCAACCAGTCTACTGCATAAAGAAATGGCAACCTACTGTGGGAAAATCATCTGTCTAATCAGTCATGGGTTGAAAGAGACATGATCTCCCACGTATTTATCATGCATGACACTTAACTGATTGACTGATCACCTTTTGTACTGAAGGAACACAGGTAATTTTTCTATTACAATTTTTTCCGTTCTTTCGTTTTACAAAGAGCAAATAGTCTGACAATAAAATATGCTTTAATATAAATTTTATTGGTTTTTGTCATGTGTCCGTTACATGCAGAAAATATTTTGCTATACATAATATAGCTCCATTACTCAACTCCATACCCAATTTTTTACCTCCATTTTACGGTCCTGGGTAATAAACTGACAATAAACTGCATCCAGCAGCAAGGCCTCTGATTGGGAGGTTGTGAGGAGCATGGAACCACCTCTTAATTGCTGTTGTTCTCAGGTCCACCCTTATCCGGAGTGGTAGCACCTGTTAGAGTTCCAGCTATGGGCAAATAGTTAACCCCTCCAAACTGGGGTCAAAACACTATGAAAGTATAAAAATAGAGTTTTATAGAAAAATATACATTTTTGAAGGAAAAATATTACCAACAATACATTTTTTAAGAAAAAAATTATTACGATAACACATTTTTGAAGGAAAAAAATATTCTCAGCAAAAATCTTTTGAATACAAAACTAGAAAACATTTTCAGTTTTCTAAAATAAAAAAAGAATAAAAACAAAATTTTTCATTAAAATCTGATTAAATCAACCTTTTCACTATAGTCAGTCAGTTAAGTGCCATATGCGATACACGCTTGGGCGATCATGTCTCGAAAGAGACATGACTGACTGGGCAGAAGATTATCCCGCAGTAGGTTGCCATTGCTTTCTGCGGTAGACTGGTTGCCGACCAAGGCTATAGAACCCAATCTGTCCTGCTATTTAACCCATAACTGGAAGGAAGCAGACGGATTAATACCTTTCCCAAGGGTATTTGCGCGTAAGTGAATACAATGGATTCAACTGGAATTCGAACTCGGCTCCCCGGCTTCTCGTTCCGAGCCGATATCCACTGGACCACAACGCACATCCTCCTTAAAACCCCACCTTTTTGGCATTAAATGACCCACAGAGGTTGATAAGCTGGTAAACAAAACTCAAACTCAAACCTCCATTTTAAAGCCTTGTATTGCCTGCCTATGGACAGGAAACGAATTCAGTAGATATACAAAAATAGAAAAAGGTGTAAGACAAGGATGCGTCTTCTTACCAGATCTATTCAACCTGTTCACTGAAACTATTCTGAGAGAGCTTGAAGTCAGGGATACTAAAATCAAACAGGTTCAGAAATTTATGTACCTGGGAAGTCTTTTGAGAGAAGACGGAAAGTGTGATACTGAGATCCAAAGGTGCATTGGGATGGCCAAGGACACATTTCAAAAGCTAAGCAGAATATTGAGAGGCAGGAATATTTTGTTGGAAACAAAGAAAAGAGTAATTGACTGTTATGTGATATCTGTGCTGGACAATCTCTTCAAAGATGAAGGAGAGGCTTGAAGCAACAGAAATATGGTTCTACAGAAGGATGCTGAGGATACCATGGACCAAACATGTGAGCAACAACAAAGTTTTGAAGAGGATGGAAACAAAAAACAAACTTATGCTTAACATCAATAAAAAACAGCTGTGGTTTCTGGGATATATAATGAGGAAGGAGGGCTTGGAGAATCTAATACTCACAGGACAGAAAGAGAGAAAGAGAGACAGGGGAAAGCAGCATGATACATACTTGATAGGCTTGAGCAAATGGATGGCAGAGCAGGGGTTGGGAAAGATACCAAGTGGGAAAATGTTAAGAGCAACAAGGCAATGAGATAAGTGTGGGTCCATGATTTCCTACACCCTGAAAGGACATGGCACATAAAAAAGAAAGAAGGACAGTTGTCACCATTTTTAATGGCATCACTACACACTAATTTTATATCAATTATCTCTGTTTTCTTACAGACGGTGTAATGTATAGTGGCTTAAAATGAGAAATTAAAGATCAGGGTCCACATTCCACTTAAATTTATAACATTCACTTATATGCAAATACTCTTGGAAAAGGTGTTAATGTATCTGTTCACCAGGTATGGGTTAAATAGTAAGACTTGTAACTGGAAAAAAATCAATATTATTCTAAAAAAAAAAAATTATTATATATTATGGCAGAGTAAACATGGGGGGGCTTATGGCAGTTTGAACATTGAGTGCTAATGTTTATGAGGCAAATTTGAGTGTGTTGAATGCGAAAAAGTTTAATAAACCAGAAAGTATTGATAAACCATCAAAACAAACAAACAAACAAACAGCACAAAAATTTTGATAATATTTTCTTTTATACAGGTTTTTTTTTTTTTGTTAGGTATCAGTTACATACACAAAACTTCAAGCTTTACTTGAAATAACTTGCTTTGTATTAGATAAAAGTGATGTGCATCGTAGTGCAGTGGATATTGGCTCAGAATGAGAAATTAGAAAGCCAAGTTCAAATCACAGCTGTTGCATTCACTTATGCTGAAATACTCTTGGGAAAGGTATTAATCAGTCTCTTCTCCCTACAGCTTTGGGTTTAATAGCAGGACAAATTGGGTTCTTTAGCCTTGGTCGGCAACCAGTTTACTGCAGAAAATAATGGCAACCTACTGCGGGAAAGTTTCTGCCCAATCAGTCATGTCTCTTTTAAGACATGATCACCCAGGCATGTATCATGTATGGCATTTAAATGATTGATCAGATAAAGATTATCCAAGTAAAACCTTATCTATAAAGAAATTATTTTGAACCACCTATGTAGCATTTTATTTCAGTGAGAATAGCTAACTTCTTGTCCTCATCTTGGGCATTTCTTTAAGAAATGCTAATATTTTTGCACATATATTTTTTCATCAATATTAAATGTTTTTATATCCAAACAAAATGATAAGAGAATTTGGAGCACGTCCTAGATCAGATGAATCATTTGGACTAGTATCCTCAGCTTTGTTGCTGGTGAGGATACTAGTGCGAATTAGTCATTAAATAATGACTATACATCATCTCTGATCTTCTGACAGAATCATTCTTCACCTGCAGC
This sequence comes from Ascarosepion bandense, assembly GCA_037127315.1. NCBI lineage: Eukaryota > Metazoa > Mollusca > Cephalopoda > Sepiida > Sepiidae > Ascarosepion > Ascarosepion bandense. The sequence goes on from JBBBDQ010000632.1 coordinate 2,740,138, forward strand.
CCCAGTCTACCCACTATTATGAATCATTTGTAGTCTTTTGAAACCAATAGAAAATAAATATAAAAATACTACTGTGACAAATTTTAATGAAAGTATCTTTAAAGCTTATTAACAAAAGAAAAACACTAACTTTTTTTTAAAACCATTAATGGATTTTTTTTAATTAGACGTTATTACTAAAAATGTTTATTTAGAAGATGGGTGCACAGCCCAATGGTTAGAGTGCTTAGTTTTTGACCATGAAACTTGTGTTTAAATTTTACCATGGCTATTTTTCACAGTGTTGACTCCTTGGTGCTATTGACCTGGGCAGGTGGTCACAGTTTGTGGCACCTTTGAAAAGGGTCCAAGAACTATATCACTGGTTCACACAAGTCTAGTGAGTGGAATTGGATAGATGGAACTATTCAGAATTGGTTGATGGTTGTACTAGCAGTAAGCCATAAGACTTGGGGTTTGAGTGTACTGGCCTTGTTAAAAAAAATATTGATGTTGCCAGATGATGCCCTTGCTCCCAAAACCTCTAACTAAGGTCTCCACAGCAAAGTAGTGGTTTAAACCATAAAATGGGTTATATAAGTTGAGCAAGCACCTGTAATAGTGTTTGTGTAGCCACTGGAAGACTGGGTGTGCTTATAACATGATTATGTTTAGAAGAAACATTAATTTAAGTAGATATTCTGTTTCTTTTTTTGTAACTTATGACAACTGACCTACATGTATATTAAGTTTACAGTAATAAATAATGTCAGATTAAAAAAAAAAATTTAATTATTTTATGTTTTAGGTACAAAAATAAAGTTAATATTTATAGACTTCAACAGGTTCTAATGAGAGATGAGGCTTTCTTAAATAGGATAATTGAGCCTTGCTTTTGTTGGGAGGCTTTGAAGAAATTAGTTATTAACCTGCTATTAATGTAACAAATCAGATTTCTCCAGATATTTTCTACAGGAAACAGATCTTCTTAAGGTAAGTTAGGATAAGAGGATTATCCCTTGTTTCCTGTTTTGGATTAGATTTTCAGTTCTTTCTAAATTTGACTTCCACTCTATACCACTAATGTTGCTGTTTAAACTCTAAAATTTTATTTACTATTTTTTTCTTCCCCTCAGTCAGAATAGATATCTTCACCTATCATCTGGTCCACACTTCATTCCAGTCTTTATCCCTTGCTTACAATTGGGCTTTTGGTTCCTTCTAAAGTCTACTTTAACTGTATAATTTTAGGAATATATAGGTTCACACTTCTCTCCAATCATTTGAACAGGAGTATAGGTTTATGCCTCGTTTCTATGTTTAAGATTAGGCTTTTTTTTTTTTTTTTTAATCATATCACCCTGAGCAAGGCAGTAGCGCCACTGAAGTGCAGGGGGCTAAGTAAGAGTGAAAAGATCAGAAATGAGAAAGCCAGAAGCCACATCCTAAACAGGGAACAAGGGATGAGCCTCTACACCTGTTCAATAGACGTGGGTGGAGTGTCAAACCGGGCGATAGTTTAGCCTATCTACTCCAATTGAAAAAAAGAAAAGAAAAGAGTGAAAAGATTGGAAAAGAGAAAGTCGGAAACCACATCCTAAACAAGGAACAAGGGATGAGCCTCTACACCTGTTCAATAGACGTGGGTGGAGTGTGAACTGGGCGATAGTTTAGTCTATCTACTCCAATTGAAGAAAAGTAAAGAGTGAAATGATTGGAAAAGAGAAAGCCGGAAACCACATCCTAAACAAGGAACAAGGGATGAGCCTCTTCACCTGTTCAATAGATGTGGGTGGAGTGTGAACTGGGCGATAGTTTAGTCTATCTACTCCAATTGAAGAAAAGTAAAGAGTGAAATGATTGGAAAAGAGAAAGCCGGAAACCACATCCTAAACAAGGAACAAGGGATGAGCCTCTTCACCTGTTCAATAGACGTGGGTGGAGTGTGAACTGGGCAATAGTTTAGTCTATCTACTCCAATTGAAGAAAAGTAAAGAGTGAAATGATTGGAAAAGAGAAAGCCGGAAACCACATCCTAAACAAGGAACAAGGGATGAGCCTCTTCACCTGTTCAATCAGTTCATTATTTAGGATTTTTTTATATATATTTACAAATTCACATGTCCTTGAAGAATTGCATTTTTGATCCTAATTTTGTAAATAATTATATTGGCCACACCACTACAAAACTGACTCAAAGACTCATGCTGCATCTCTTTCAATAGAGCTCAAATCCATTTCATTTAAACACACATGAAGACCTACCAAGCCCTATCTGGAACATGCTTGCTGACAACATAAATATCATCGCATTATCCACATGCAAACAAAGACTAAAAATAATGAAGGTCTTAATAATAAAAAAGAAAAACCTAACATTCAATAACATCAACTACAAACATGCTAGCAACATGCTTACCATGTTTGATACATAACACATACCACTACTCTACATCATCCATAACATCACATATATTCTATTATATGTAAAATAACATTCATCCTCGAAAATGGATAAAAGTATAGGTTGGATAAACAAAACATTTAGACAATATCTATATAATTTATGTCCTCAAAATAAAAAAAATCACAAGATCACATAAAAAATTACATAAAAAAACTTAATCATCACACCTTGACTATCATTTTTAATGAAACATACATAAAAGAGAGATTGCTGGCCAAATAAATAAATAAATATATATTAAAAAATTTTTAAAACAGTTTCCACTTCTGTGATATATGCATTACTCTTCACAAATGAATTGAGTTCTTTCGGTAACAGGCATGTGTATACAGTGCTTATATACAACACATTAAAATTTCCTTTCTCTGATTCCATGATTTCTATGGCTTGCTGGGTAGCGACTCCAACTGACACCAAATCAGTTGAGTTTTATTCTCAGCCAGAAGCAAGTGGATGTGTCTAGCCACACTGATGAGCTGTGATACAGCGAAACAGGTTTGTATGTGGATGGCTAATATATATATCCCCACAAAGCCCCTCATCATTTTTTATTTCTTGCTGAGAAAGGACACAGGCATGCCTGAAAAATTCCCATTTTTAATATCTTTCTCATCATTTTTCCATTTTGACAAATATTATTATTAGTTTTATTGTCATTGTTGTTTTTTCATCTCCCATGTTTATTTCATCAACCTGCTTGAACTACATTATATACATATATCTATTACACATTGTTCAAGTTGTTTGAAGATCATCTGAACATGAAACTTGGGTTATGACTAGAGCCATCTTTTCATAGGATTTAATATTAAGCATTTCTTGCTTAGTCTAGGTAAGCTAGGTTTCAAGCTTTTTCCTTTACTAAGTCGGTAAGTTTGCCTTTAGACTTTTTCACTCTCTTTTTTTTTTCTTTTTCAGTATTGGCATTTTTATTCAAGATTTTATCAGGATAAGAATTTTAGGTTTTGGCAAGTTGTCCATTGATTCAATTCACTGTTTTTGTTTTTTTTTTAAGATAAAAAAGAGCCAATTGTGTCAGTCGGGTTATATCTCAGCCCTGTTTTCATTTTTTTCTATCAGCTTGTACCCGACACATTGTGTTACTCTTGTGATGATTGGTGATATCATGTGAGGTCCTGATTCTAGGATTATTGTTGAGAATTGTTTAGATCATTGCACTTTCAATTTATTTTAATCTTCATGAATCCTTTTCTTTCCTCATCAGTCTGGCATTTATTAAGTTCAACTACAAGTGTGTTAAAGTGTTGTTATACAGCATGTCCCCATAACTGTTCTTGGTGGGGTTCTAGATTTTTCAGTGACGCCATTGAACATTTTATAGAATCTATTTTGTATATTCTTGTCTCTATCTTGTTGTTACTACCTTGTTTGGGACCAACTATATCTCTAAGGTGGTGCTGATCAATGTTAACTAACTTATTTTCGAGGGTGGCTATTATAGAGTTAGTAATTAAGATTACACGCCAACTTTTGTTATGGTTCTTGGAATTATGATAATTTGTGGATTTTGTAGCTATGAAATTTAAGCATTTTAGAAATATGTCCCAGGAATGACAAAAAAAAAAAAAAACAACAAGAGAAAAAGGAATCTGACTTTTTCTTGATACGTCAGGGAATTAGAACATCAGCGAATGCAATAGATCCACCAGATGATTCACAAATTTATTCTCAATTAAATTGCAAAAAATTATTCTTCGTCAGATGCCTTAATAAATACCAATCATTATTATCTCGCGCCTATTATCAGAGTCTGTTTAATTACTAGATCAAAAACTCAAATGCCTATGATTCATCTTTAGACATTATTCCCATATTGATTCTTAAATATGTTATGCAGTATGTAGTCATTTAATAACACTATTGGTAAAAGTGCATTAATATAGACAAGTCATTTAAACAAGGCAGACCCCACAGTCTTTGGAAGGAAGGAAAAAAAAATGTGAAAAAAGAATGGGGTGGTGGGAAAGTAAAGAAAAAGAATTTCATACATTTTAATCAACTTTATTTTGATTCTCAAGATGGTAAATATTGAAAGCCTAACATTAAAAACTTTTTACCAAACATCAATTTCATTCTTTCACAGTCAAATTTATCCATAGCTTAAGTATCTGTATTTTATATATATATATATATATATATATATATATATATATATATATATATATATGTGTGTGTGTGTGTGTGTGTGTGTGTGCATGTTTAATTGTTTATGAATAGAAAAAATTTGGATTCATAGAATAAAATGTGGAATGTGGATAAATTTATCCATCGCTTAAGTACCTGTATTTCATATTTTATGATATATTTATATATATGTCTAATTGTTTATAACTACAAAAAATTTGGATACATATAATAAAATGTAGAATGTAGATAAATTTGACTGTGAAAGGGTGAAACTGGTGTTTGATAAAAATTCTTTCATGTTAGTTTCTCACTATTAGCTGTCTTATTCACACACACATATATATATATATATATAAAAACATATATTGTTAAATATAACAGACAATGAATGTTTATTATGTTTAAGCATAAGCTGTTCTAAACATTGTATTTTGGTTTTAATTTCTGGTGAAAATAAAGACAAAAATTGTCCAACAATTGGATATTTTTTTTTATTATGCTGGTTCTAAGCTTTTGGCTCACAGGAGCCATCTTCAGAGAGGTTACAGGGATATTAACATAAAGACATCCACCATCAAAGAAGATTTTATCTTGTGTGAACATAAAACATTACTAAGCAACGATAACAGTCACCAAATTGCAGACACAGTTTGGAAATTTGTAACGCGGTTCTATAATGTCACACCATATGAGAGACCGAAATATAAACAGATAATTTCCTAAATAATACTGTTACATATATATATATATATATATATATATATACATATATATATATATATTGTATCGAGGCAGCAGATAATTTTCTAAACATATACTGTTAAATATAAGAGACAATGAATGCCTATTATGTTTAATCATGAGCCGTTCTAAACATTGTATTTTGGCTTTAATTTCAGGTGAAAATAAAGACAAAAATTATCCAACATTTGGATATTTTTTTATTATGATGGTTCTAAGCATTCGGCTCACATGAGCCAAATATCTAGAAGAGAATCCTGCGAACAAGAAATGTGAGAGAAGAAAAAATTTAAATAGAACTTATGGTACCTCTAGCTATATAAACTGTAAAATGATTTGACCTCACTGCCAATCTAGTACTGGGTCTTAATGAAGATGAGGTATCAAAGAGGAAAGCTCATCAAAACAATTGCTATGAAAATATTTATAGAAAAGTTACAAGGGAGAAACAAAAAATCGATAAAGAAACAAGAAATTCCTCTTGAATTTGTTGCATTCGCTTACCCACAAGTACCCTTGGGGGAAAGTATTACTTTGTCTCTTCTTTCTAGCTATGGGTTAAACAACAAGACAGATTGAGTTCTATAGCCTTTGTTGGCAACCAGTCTACTGCAGAAAGCAAGGGTAACCTACAGCGGGAAAATCTTCTGTCCAGTCAAGATGTTTTTTTCAAGACATGATTGCCCAAGCATGTATCACATGTGTCACTTAACAGGGAAGCTATGTCACAGAGGAAAAGTGACTGAAGTTATGATGCTACATAAGATGGATAACATTGCAGATTCTTTTTGGGATTTTGTCAAGAATCTCAAGATATATATATATCAGGAGCACTGGGCCATATGCCACATCAATATTTAATGCAGAGATGAATATTAGACTTATGAACATGTAAGAGAAATTCTGGCAAGAAAAATTGTCTAGCACAACATGGTGAACCAACTTTTCTGGCAGCAGACCTAACAAGTGACTAAATATTATCTTTTTTTTTTTTTTTTTTTTTTATAAGTGTTTCACCCCGAGCAAGGCATGTCACTGCCACTATTGTGCAGGGGGCTACGTAGAGTGGAGAAAGGCTGATTAAATATAGGAAATGACAGAGGGTGGGTGATAGGCGGGTAAGGATACCGAGAATGAGGGTTGGGTAGATGAGAGTGTTGTGAGAATAGTTGGGAGTTAGTGTGATAGGAGGTGTCTATTGACCCTACATTTAAACACCTGGAGATTGTAACTGTCGGGAAAGCAGACTTGTGGAAGGGAGTTCCACAGGCGGGAAGCGCAAGAAAAGAAGCTGTTGGAGTAGAATTTACGGTTACATCTTATTTGTTTAACTGTAAAAGGGTGGGACCTAGTTGCTAATCTAGTATCTCGTGTAAATTCGTGCTTAGGCGGCACCAGTGATCTGAGCTCATCGGAGCAGAAGCCATGAAAGTACTTGTAGAAGAGGCACAGGGAAGCCACATCACGCCGGTGTGAGAGCGGCTGCAGCCGGTCTGCCAAGTCAGTATCAACCACGTTACAGATCCTCCTTTGTATTTTGTCAAGAAGCCCAAGGAGAGCAGCAGGGGCACCCAACCAGATATGGCAGCAATATTCAATACACGGGCGGATGGTAGATTTGTATATGTGCAGAATAGATTCAGGTGGGAAAAATTTCCGGGACCTGCACAGGGAGCCCACTTTCATAGCAGCAGATTTGGCAATAGATTCAATATAGTCATTCCATTTGAGGTTCGCCGAGAGTGTAAGGCCAAGGAGGCGTAGTATTTTACTCTCTGGGAGACTAGCCTGTCCCATGCTAATGGGAGGTAGATGCGATTGTCTATGGTGATTAGTTGATAACAGCTTTGTTTTGGAGGCATTGAAATTTACCAACCATTTCCTACCCCAGGTCACTACGGATTGGAGGTCCCTTTCAAGTACGGCAGCGAGGTTCACTTTGTCATCCAGACCTGGTTTCTGATCGATGCGGGAGTAGATTGTTGTGTCGTCGGCATACATGCCAACTTGGGATCTAATGGTGTCAGGGAGATCATTAATGTAGATCAGAAAGAGCGTGGGGCCTAGGATAGAACCTTGAGGGACGCCTGCGTTCGTCTGGTAGTTTTGGGAGGCATGCCCATTTAATACCACCTTCAATGTACGGTTAGAGAGGAAAGACTGGATGAGGTCAAACAGATGTCCAGTTATCCCATAGCTCCGCAGTTTGCACAAGAGGCCAGCATGCCAGACCCTGTCGAATGCTTTGGAGATATCCAAGGCAACGGTTCGGGCTTCACCATTCTTGTCAAGTGCCCGGTATATGTATTCGGTAATGGTCGTTAGCATATCAGCAGTAGACCTGGTGAAGCGAAACCCATACTGTTTGTCAGAGAGAAGCCCGTTGGCCATAAGATGCTGAGTCACCTCGGCGTTGATAATGGCAAGTCACCTCGGCGTTTCATGTCAGCAGAAAACCTGAGACCAAAATTTGCTCACATTGGGGTTGGAAATAGCCATGCTGATGGAAGGCAAAAGTAGTTCAAGACAGCTGTTCAGTTTTGGACGTGCTGAAGTTCATAAGCCATTTGTTGCTCCAGTTAACAGATTTAAGTTCAGTTTCAAGATCAGTTGACATTTTTACTTTATTGAACCTATCATTGTATCATCAGCATAAATACTGAGATAAGAATTAATGACATCAAGAAGGTTGTTGATGAGGATAAGAAACAATATAGATCCAAGTATAGAGTGCTGATGAAGACCCACATTACAAAAAAAAATTTAGAAGAGTGGCCATTCAAAAGAACTTTCATTATACAATTTCTTACAGAAGAGTGGATCAAATCAAGAATTTAGTTGAAGACACTTGAACCTTTCAAACTAAGATAACCAGCATACCAAACTGTGCCTTTGAGATAACTAAAGATGCAATCTAAGCGTAACCATTCTTATCTTGAAAAAGTTCTTGATGCCTGACTTGAAGAGGCAAACACCATATTGTCTGAAAGAAACCCCTGTGAAGTAAAATGATTATCAATTTGAAACTGCTTAGCACCTCAAGTACTCTGTCAAAAAGAAAAGAAAACTAATAGGTTAATAGCTCAAAGGCTTAGATGATTGAACTGATTTCTGCAAAACAGGAACTAGAAATGCAGATTTCCAGCAAGCTGAAAAGCAAGAAGTTGCAAGACATTTGTTCTAGATTTTAGAGAGAACAAGAGCCAGTTGAGGAGCACATTTCATTGGACAATTTCAGGGATACCAATGAATCTGCTTATTTTGTAAGTGGATCAAATTTGGAAATGATAGCAGGAACCATACACAGAAGTTATATGCATATCATCCAGTAGACTTGGCTTTTGTTCAAAACTTTAGCAAAAACACTCCAGATGAGTTGAGAATAGAATCGAAAGAGAATTTATGAGCAAAGCATTCTGCTTTATCAGCTGTAGATGACGACAATCTAAAATTATTGAACAGAAGATAGACTGAGGACTACTCTTATTTAACACACTCTTATAGGGCTGCCAGTTGTTATGAGAATCAAGCTGGTGAGAGGCTATATAATGTCTCACTCTCCAAGCAAACAGTGACTTAGGCTCATTGAGGGTATGCTTGCAATTAATATGAGCAAACACAAAAAAGTGTCTGCTCTGATCAGAGCTATTGTGTTGAAGAAGTGATTCCTGTGAGCTATAGCAGTAGAACAGACAGCTGTGAACCAGGGGTGGTGGAGATGATTGCAATTTGATCCAATATTTCCAATGCCAGCTTTCATTCAAGAAAACTTAATTGTCAATGGGAAGATTTAAGATTTCACTTCAAGGGACGTTTTGAAATAAATTCCAATCAGTATGTTGGTAACAGAATGAATCTTGTGAATAGGAAACTTGTGCCTAATAGACAAATCAAAAGAAATATGTACAGCATGCTCCAAATTGCCAAGAGGACAGAGTTGAGAGAAGGGTCTAGAGAGGGGATAAGGAACTGGATTGGTTTTATGACATGTCAACTCTTGTTGGGTTACTTCATATGTATATATATATATATATATATATATATATATATATATATATGGGTTATAAAACCACACACGCACACACATATATAACAATTTCTGATTTAAAATAAATTATTGACCATATTGAGTATTTCTGAAAAATAATGCTTTTAAGGCAAGCAGTCTTTGGAGTTAAGAGATTAAGAGAATATTAATAACAAATAAAATCCTATGTTCACTTATTTGTCTCTACTCTGAGTTCTGAAGTAAGGAGAGATAAAGAAACATTTACTTTACACACACACACACACACATATATATATATATATAAGCCACAAATATTATATTATTTTCATAAGCCACTTTCACATGGCATAATGGTGTTAGCAAGGCTAGTCTATTTGATCATTACAATTGAGTAGTGAGTTTGATCCTCACTGGATGCCCCTACAAAATTCAACACCCTGATTGAGCACTATGGAGGAATGATAAACTTTGCAAAAACAGCAGCTACTCATGCATCTACACATTGTTCATTTAGTATTGAATCTGAACACTCTCGGCTACTGGCATCTGTATACATTGTATATAACATGCTAAAGTCTGCCTTCCTCTAACGAGTGCTCATAGCTCAGAGGTAGAATCGTTGACTGATGTCAATTCAGTTGTGTTTCAATCCTGGCTAGAAGCAATCAGATGTCTAACCGTACTGATGAGCTGTGATACAGTGAAACAGATCTGTCTGCGGATAACTATTTATGCTCTTACACCCCAACTGAGCACGATGGAGGAAGGGTAGACTTTGAAAAAACAGTAGCTACTCACGCATCTATGCAGTGTTCATTCAGTAATAAATTTGAACACTCTCAGCTACTGGCATGTGTATGCATTATGTATAACATGCTAAAGTCTGCCTTCCTTTACCGAGTGACCATAGCTCAGAGGTAGAATTGCCGACTGGTGTCAATTCAGTTGGGATTCAATTCTGGCTAAAAGCAATCGGACGTCTAACCGTACTGATGAGCTGTGATACAGCAAAACAGATCTGTCTGTGAATGACTATATATATATATATATATATATATATATATGAAAATAAATTTGAAGTCTATTACATATAATACTGATAGTTTAATTACTGTTACTCTAAATCATCCACAGTAAATTTACATCTTTTTTTTTTTTTTTTTATAACAAATTCAATTTTTTTAGCAGGTACTCTATTATAACAGTGTAGAATATTCAATAACAGAAGTAATAAAAACAAGCAAAAATAAACTAAATACAATCAGCTAGACTAAATATCTAAACACATATTAAAACAAAAAATTTTAAGTTTAAAATCTCCTCCCTTTCATGTACATGTGTACTTACATCAATACAAACCACTTTAATCTGATTAATTACTAAAGGACAAAATGTGTCACGCAAAAAAAAAAAAATTTCCACTTTGTCATTGATTTTCCTAAAATTGTTCTAGTATATAAAAATTTATATATCCTTTTCCCGTGTAATACTCAACAAAAAATGAGTAAAGAAATTCTAGTCAGAAATGAATGATAATTAAAAAGTCTTTATCGAAGAAATTTTAAGAAAATCTCAAATATCTAATCTCAAAATCATGCAGAAATTGCCAGAACGGCTTGAACTAGACATGATACCCAACTGAAGACAAATGGAAAAACTTTACCTTAAGCTTGCTTAAATATCTAACCATCTAGCATTCCTTTGTAGATGTAGAGATCTGAAGCTAATTTCCTTTGACTTTAGGGTCTTTTAATGAGAGAAAGAGAAAAAGAGGATAACAATTAGAAGAGAAAAACTGGAGAGGACACTGGTTGAAATGCTATGATATAAACAACAATGATGAGGATACTCATATACATAGATTTCTTTTCTTTATAGGAACATTTACTGAGATGACTCATTGAAAATATATGCAGCAAGAAAATTGTTGCATTTGACATTCTTACACAACTTGGAAGTAAGTCCTGTTGGTAAAAGTTGAAAAAAAAAAAACCCTGATTTTTTGTCTTCATTATAATCCAGCATCTGATCAGTTTTCATCTCCCTATGACTTGTTTTGATTTCAGATTTTAGAAGCAATTAGCATTGTACATAAGCATGGTCAGTGTCATGGTTCAGTGGTAGAATTCCTGGTCGATGCATTCTTAGGAGTCATCTCAAGTTTGCATCGAAATGTGTATTGTGGTGTAATAGATACTGACTTGGAATGAGAACTCGGAGAACTGTGTTCAAATTCCAGCTGAATTTGTTGCATTCAATTATGCACAAATACTCTTGGGAAAGGTATTAATCCCTTTCTTCTCCCTCCAGATATGGGTTAAATAGCAGGACAGATGGGTTCAAACAGTCTACTGCAGAAAGAAATGGCAACCTACTGCTGGAAAATCTTCTGCCTAGTTAGTCACATATCGAAAGAGACATTATCACCCAAGCGTGTATCATGTATGGCACTTAACTAGACTGACTGACAGTAGTATGAGGCCACCTCTATTCAGTATTCAAATGTTGTTAAGAATTATCCCTCTCCTAGTTAAGAGTTTGTGTGGGTGGTCAGATGGATAATGAGTTAAAATTGGAAATCGGAGAGCCAAGTTCCAATTCTAGTCAAGCTTGTTTTATTCGTTTAAGTGCAAATACCCTTGGGAAAGTTATCAATTAATCTCTTTTCCCCCAGCTATGGGTTAATTAGTCAGACTCGTATCAGTAAATCATTATTATCTCCAAAACAGTCTTACAATCCAAGAATATTTTCTGGCTTTAAATAACCTGAAAAAGATTGATAAGCCATAAAAAACAACCCAGTAGAGTTTCTTCAAGGTGTAGGTGATCATGTCTTCCAGATTCTTCTTCATTCATCATCTGTGAATTTCCATGACTTCTTGTGAAAGATGGCAGACTAGATTTTCTGTTGCTTTTGTTAGATTTGGAATTCAGTCTTTTTCCCAAACTGGATGCCAACCAAGGCTTGAGATTTAATCTACCTTACTACTTTATTCATAATTGGAGGTAGAAGGGAAGAGATGGATTCATTCATGGATCCATTGGTATAAAATGAACATATTCGACATTTAAGACTATTATGCTATCCACTAATTTTATTTCCCCCTATGGAAAGTCAAATGCAATTTAAATAACTGACATGTTGCTGCAACATGTTTGGCAGTTCTTGGTTCATACTTGGAGCCCAAACTGAAGCAAGCTTTCTACTTCATTCAAATATCTATAAACACTGATTTACTAAAAGCACTAAGAGTTATTAAGTACGAAAAACTTAATCCATTATATGAGGTAAGTTTTGATGTTATTATTCGAAACTAGCCATTTTCAAAGTTTTTGGGTGCAGGTTGCTCAGCTTCTCTTCTAGTTTGGGTTTTAAAGCATCACAATCAGTTACAGATTTGTATCATTTTCATCCACCTTGCAAATTCATCAGTCACAGATGTTTATCTACATGTTTATTTCAAGGGATAAGTTACCACCTTTTGAATCAATTTTGAAGTAATATGTTCAAATATTGTTTTATTTACATAACAAATTCAGTGAGTATTTTCTTAATGGCTATAAGGCATAGTTTAAAATAATGCCTTAAGATTGAAAGAATCATAAGACTTGTATCTGATAACATCTGAAGCAGTATGTATTGTTGAGTAGTATTGCTAACGATATATATTTTTAAAGAATTAATAAATCTATTTTTAACCAACATCTTTATTACTTCAAATCAGTCAATCAAGCGCCGTATAGGATACATATTTAGGTGATCATGTCTCTTTTGAGGCATGACTGACTAGGCAGATTTTCCCATAGGGAGTTGCAATTTCTTTCTGTGGTAGAACAAAAATATAGACCCCAATTTGTCCTGCTATTTAACCCATAGCTGGAGGGAGAAGAGATTAATACCTTTCCAAAGGTATTTGCTCATAAGCAAATGCAACAAATTTAACAGAAATTTGAAGTCGACTCTTCGATTTCTCGTTCTGAGTCAATATCCATTGCACCACAAAATATCCATATTTGAAATAGAAACCTCATTTTTATTTATTCAGTCAGTTAAATGTCATATGTGATACATGCTTGGGTGATCATGTCTCAAAAGAGACATGTCTGACTGGGCAGATGATTATACTGCAATAGGTTGCCATTACTTTCTGATATAGACTGGTTGCTAGCCAAGGCTATAGAACCCAATCTGTCTTGGAGAAAGAATTGATGGATTAATACCATTACCAAGGGTATTTGCGCATAAGTAAATGCAGGGAATTCAACTGGAATTTGAACTCAGCTCTCCAATTTTTCGTTTCGAGCTGATATACACTACACCACACTTTATTTATTAAACAGTGTGTATTCTAGCTTTCTATCAGGGTGGGAGATCTGTCTGAACATTCAAGAAATCAATATATTTACTCAGATTTCTAGAATGGATGCTTAAATGCAGATGGAAGTAATACACACTTTGATAAATAGAAATGGGGCATCTGTTACAAATACTAAGTACTAAGTACTAAGTACCTACTATAAAAACCTTTGAAGTAAAATATGAGGCATTATATGTTTTTTTTTTTTTTAATTACATCACCCCAAGCAAGGCGGTAAGGCCACTGGTGTGCAGGGGGCTACGTAAAAGTGAATAGATTGGAAAAGAGAAAGCCGGAAACCACATCCTAAACAGGGAACAAGGGATGAGCCTCTACACCTGTTCAATAGACGTGGGTGGAGTGTGAACCGGGCGATATGTCAAATCAAAAAGAGTCTGACTATGACCAACACGCATTTTCAAATTTAGTACACTTATGAAGCTACATGATACAAACTGAATGGAGTCTGTTTGAAACCACATCCTAAACAGGGAACAAGGGATGAGCCTCTACACCTGTTCAATAGACGTGGGTGGAGTGTGAACCGGGCGATATGTCAAATCAAAAAGAGTCTGACTATGACCAACACGCATTTTCAAATTTAGTACACTTATGAAGCTTCATGATACAAACTGAATGGAGTCTGTTTAAAACCACATCCTAAACAGGGAACAAGGGATGAGCCTCTACACCTGTTCAATAGACGTGGGTGGAGTGTGAACCGGGCGATACAAACTGAATGGAGTCTGTTTAACATCTCTAAGTGAAAATGGTTCCCTAGATGTGATCCTTTCACTTTTTCAAAAAAAGATGAATTTTGAAAAATAGTAATAAAGCTTCAATATCAATAAGTCAGTTGTTTTTTTTTTGTTTTTCACTCACAAAGCTAAAGTATTTACACTTTTAAAATACTTGGGTAGATATAAAAAGTGATTTATTTTTAAACCAAGATTTTTATAACTTCAAACCTTATTGTAACAGATATTTTGTATTTAAAATAGATGCCCCGTTTTTGCTTTTACTTTAGACAGTGGTAAGGTGATCAGAGAGGAATACAAGTTCGATCTTAAGCAGGTGTTTTTTTTTTTTTTTAAAATCATATCACCCCAAGCAAGTCGGTAACACTACTGAAGTGCAGGGGGCTATGCAGGAAAGAAAAGATTTGAAAAGAGAAAGCCGGAAACCACATCCTAAACAAGGAACAAGGGGTGAGCCTCTTCGCCTGTTCAATAGACGTGTGTAGAGTGTGAACTGGGCGATAGTTTAGTCTATCTACTCCAATTTAAAAAAAAAAAGCAAACAGTGAAAAGATTGGAAAAGAGAAAGCCGGAAACCACATCCTAAGCAAGGAACAAGGGGTGAGCCTCTTCTTCTTCTATGTACCCTGTCCCTTCAGGACGTAGGCGATCATGGCTCTCCACGTCTCCCTATCCCTTGTGGCTCTTTCACCTGTTCAATAGACGTGGGGTTTACTAAGATTTTTCAAATACACATGCCTATAGATGCTAGACAACAGACAAAGTTAAAAGCTTAAAGTAAAAATTAAAATGGATCATCTATTTCAAATATAAAATATTCATTATACAACATTTAAAGTAATAAAAAATCTCAGATTATAAATAAATTCTTTAATGTTATAATATTAAAAATATCATGGAGTTATAGTCTTTAGGTATACAAATAAAAGTTTTCTAGGTAGTCTGTAAAAAATAGAAATACTTTTGATACAACCTCATATTAAACATACAATAACCTCAGAGTTTCTCTTGGGACTAACCTTTTTTCATGTGACAAACACTGGTAGAGTATACAGGGAAGTTTTGACTCATGCCTTTTACTAATTTCTTTTTTTTTCTAAAAATGTTTTCTCTAAAGAGGATGATACTTTCCTTATTATTGTGCCATGTGTACACAGTGCATTAATTGCCTGTATTAACTCTAACAATGTATGAGAAATAGCCAAGAACCTCCTTTGGCAAGTGTCTAACAATTGAAGATAGCTTGATAAGAAAAGTAGGTGTTTTTCAAAGCAGAATTTATCAGTCTGTTCATGAGAGAATTCTTTTGACAATGATTTCGACTTTAATTCCAGTGCCAGGCCATAGCTCCAAGATAGAATTTAAAACATCAACATAAAAAAAAAAACAAAAAAACACCAAAGAAAATATAATTCCAGTGCAATTAGATAATTTAGCTCTAGCTGTTCTCAAAATGAAGACATTGTAAATAAAAGGAGAGAATCTAAAAACGAAGATATTTGCCTTCAAGTATACATTTCAACTGCGACTAGAACAGCTTTTATTGATAATAAATGTACTATAAGTGACAAGATTACATTTAACAAATGCTCACAATGATATCTAAGCAGATCTTGTCTGGGGAAAGATAAACTTTTTTTGGTATGTCAAACATTTCTGCAAACCAGCTGAAAGATCAACAAATCTTGAAAGTTGTCAATTCAGAAAAACTCTTCTAAAACGTCAATCCAAAAACTGACAGAAATATTTCTTTATTTTCATATATTTCATTCCACTCAAAATGGATACAATAAAAGAACATAGTACTTTGAATAATTTTCTGTTAGTTATTTACGATAGCTTAAGTAAATATTTAATGTTATTGATTACAAATATATTTACTATTTTTTAAAAAATAATTTATATTATAAACCTTCTTTGTTATGATTTTTGTTGTTAGATCCTTTTCATGTTATAGATAATTTTTGTTAAAGACCTTTTTATAGTAGGCTTAATTTTTTTTACGGACCATTTTTGTTATAGTTTTTGTTATGACAATTTTTGTAATATCAGTCAGTTAAGTGTCATACATGATACACATCTGAGTGAACATGTTTTGAAAGAGACATGACTGACTGGGCAGAATATTATCTCACAGTAGGTTTCCATTGCTTTCTGCGATAGACTGGTTGCCAGCCAAGGCTATAGAACCCAGTCTGTACTGTTATTTAACCAATAACTGGAGGGAAGAGATGGATTAATACCTTTCCCAAAGGTGTTTGTATGTAAGTGAATGCAAGGAATTCAACTGGAATTCGAACTCAACTTCCAGATTTGTCATTCTGAGCCAATATCCACTGCACCACAACGCACATCCTAAAAGTCAAGACAGACGAAGTCATTACTGTCAATCACCTCGAACCTCCATTTTTCTGTGAGTCAGTTAAGTGCCATGTATGATACGCACTTTGGGCGATCATGTCTCAAAAGACTGATTGGGCAGAAGGTTATCCTGCAGTAAGTTGCCATTGCTTTCTGCAGTAGACTGGTTGCCAGCCAAAGCTATAGAACCCAGTCTGTACTGTTATTTAATCCATAACGGGAGGGAAGAGATGGATTAATATATTTCCCAAGGGTATTTGTGTGTAAATGAGTGCAATTGAGATTTTTTATAGGTAATTTTTGTTATAAACTTTTTTCTATATATCATGTCCCTTCAGTATGAGAGCAGTCATGGCTTTCCACAGTTTCCTTGTTGTAGATAGGTTTTTCTAAATACTCATAATTTAAAAAGCACTGGAAAATAGAAAAATAAAAAACAAATCTGCACAAGTGATATGATCCCTATATAAGGCTTACGGCCATATCACGTTGAATATACTGGTTCTTGCTCGATCACCAAAATTAAGCAACGTTGAGCCTGGTCAGTACTTAGATGGGTGACGGCTTAGGAATACCAGGTGCCGTGAGCGTTTAGTGACGGATGTGCATTGTGGTGCAGTGGATACCAGCACGGAAAGAGAAATCAGTGAGCTGAATTCGAATTCCAGTTGAATACCCTGCATTCACTTAAGCACTGGTACCCTTGGGAAAGGTATTAATCCGTCCCTTCCCTCCAGTTATGGGTTAAACAACAGGGTAGGACTTGGGGACCCTGCCCTTAAAAACAAATCCCAATGAATCTTGATACTTGAAAAGAAAAAAAGTATTACTAGACACAAAAACTTATATAAAAACCACATAAATTGTTGAAAGAAAAAGGTATTACCAGCAATAAATAAATAAAATTTAGTTAGCAATAAATGACCCGCCGAGGTTGATTTGCCATAAAAACAACCAATCAACCAACCCTATATAAATTTTCAATAAGAAATATGAAACTTATTACTAATTGTTTTTAAAATTTTATAATGCGTGCCAAATTTCATATCTAGGAAATGAATTGAGTAGTTATACAAAACTAGAAAGGAATATTAAATAGGAAAGTATCTTCCTTCAAGATTTATTAAAACTCCATAGTGATAAAACATCCTAAAAGAACTGGGTGGGTGTAACCTTATCAATATGAGAGACACTGCATTAATGGCTGACTCAGAAAGGAAAAGGCATGACCTCTTAGACAGGGTGCTTAAAAAAAAAAAAAAAAAAAGGATTAGCCATCAATCACAAGACAAAGTACAGTCATCAGCAAGAGTAAAAGCCCAAGATATGAATTAAAAATTGGAGACGTCAACGTCAACATCAAACAGGTGCAAAAGTTTAAATATCTGGGAAACTGTTATGGGACCTACCCTTTTTGAACTATAATAAATTCTTCATATTATTATGAATAACAGGAGAATATGCCTCTCAGGGTTGAGTTGAGTGGAGTTGAGTTAGGTTGAGTCACCCCAATCTAATACTTGGCAGTTCGACTGACATGTAACGCTCTTCATATTTGTTCTTTCGATAAATATATATGCTTCACTAATACCTGAGTTCGTGTTTTTTTTTCCGGACCAATTCTGGGTTCACAACAGAAACATTTTAACAGATGATGGAAAATGTGACACTAAGATCCCAATATTTTAATTCACTAATGAAAGAAGCATTCCAAAAGTTAAGGAAGGTGCTGAAAAATAAGAAAAATTCATTAAAAACAAAGGAAAAACTGCTGGATTGCTGTGTGTCGACTGTCCTCTTATATGGCAGTAAATGTTGAACAAACTCCCCATGAAGGAGTATAAAACTAAGAACATCAGAAATGTGTTTAAAAAAATACTTATACTCAAAATCAGGAAGAGTGAATTTAAATTCTTTGGAGACATAATGAGGAAAAAAGACTTAAAAAAAAAAACAACGTTCATGGGGTCAATCCAAGTAAAAAAGATAGGAAATGAAGCCACTTAGCTGAGGGGGGGCTATGTGAATGGATGGCAGAATGTTGATGTGGGGAATTAGCAAAGGAAGAAAAACTGCTAAAGTTAGGAAGCTGTAGAGAGCCATGATCGCTTAAGTCCTGAAGCCATATGGCACATAGAAGACAACACTGAACAAAGAGTAAAAAAAACAAATATATATCCTTGCATGCAATGTTTATCCACGTTACTTTTTCATGTTTAATAGTTTCCTATGGCCTGACCAGATGAGTCTCCCATATGGAGATGAGCAATTCCTTCATTATTTCAACTCTGTTAAGGGTTACTTAATGCTATAGTTTGTTTTATAGGTGGACATTTTGGTTTTAGTTTGAATGTGGAGTTCATTTTAAATTTCTGTCTTGATAGGTTCAGTTTACAC
The DNA here is from genome assembly GCA_037127315.1 of Ascarosepion bandense. NCBI lineage: Eukaryota > Metazoa > Mollusca > Cephalopoda > Sepiida > Sepiidae > Ascarosepion > Ascarosepion bandense. The sequence goes on from JBBBDQ010000632.1 coordinate 2,759,356, forward strand.
AAGAGTCAGAGTGATGATAGACACAGGTCCGAACTTGAACAAGATCAACAATGTTTTGAGGTGTCTTTTTTTTCCTGTCATAAGTTTTTTTTTTCATGATAAATCCTCCCTCACAACAAGTCCCTCTCCTTTGACATTCCGAATGGTAATGAACGTAGAACAAGATCAGGATGTCCAAATCCCTGAGGAGTAGACTGTTCTGAGGATTATTTACACTCTGATTGTTGTCATCTTTTTTGTAATTATCACATTTCAGGTGTAGTATCCTCCGGGTCTTTGTCAGATGCTTGTCAACCTGGTTAACCTTTAGGGCATTTCAAATTGATCCCTTTATTTACTCTATGAGAGTACATTATTCTCAATCAGCTGCCCATATCTAGCGATATCTTGTCTAGATCTTATTTGGCACTTCTTCCTTATTGCTCACCCAATTTCTACTGAATCTGAGCATGTTTTGCTTAGCCAAGGGAATGAATTCACAATTGCTATGTCATTAGACTGGACAGTATGCCTGTTCGGTGATGTAGATAGTTAATCTCTATTGCTAATTTCTGATGAAGCATATATGTTTTTCTCCAACACCGTCAGAGCCAAAACAGGGTTTCTATGTTATACTGCAACAATGCTGAACAAAACTTAGGTACAGTTTCTGAGAAAACACATAATGTGGTATAAGCAGTAGTTGAACAAAGCCAGTACATTTAAACCATCAGTCACAATGACTTGTAACTTTGTACTGACATAATTATTGATGGCTTCTAAACTGTTCATAATTGTAATATACAATCATATTATTTCTTATATATATATATATATATATATTACAGAAATCAACGAATTTTAACGAAACTTGGTTATAAGCAACCGACATTTTGAAATGAATTGTTTGAACATTATTTTTTATCAATACTTGTATTTAAGTAGATATTCTGTTTTTAACCCTCTAGGGCCATTCGTATCATATTTGATACAGTATGAAAACAAGCCTTGAAAGAAATATTTTCCTGAAAAAATTTTTAAGAGAAATATTTTATAAATTTCAAATGAAAGCAGTACTGATTGCTCAGTCAATGAATACCAAATGTTTCCTTATAGGGAAATACCAAATGTTTCCTTATCGGGAAATACTGTATCAAATATGATACGAATGGCCCTAGAGGGTTAATGAAACAGTATTATATATTTATTTCTACTGGCCTGATTATTTATCTACTTAAATATGAGTATCGATAAAAAATAATGTTCAAACAGTTCATTTCAAATATATATATATATATATATATATATATAGATAGATAGATAGAAAGAGAGAACTCTCTTATCATAAACGATAAATGAGGGTAAGCTATGGATGGCACCCTTTGTTCCATACTCATGAATTGGATTTCTGTCCTGCATACATTTCTGTTGGACTACTAGCCATCCAGCTACCGATCAACTTGCACTAAGATTTGTTTAATGTGGTCAGTTGTTTGTGCAGCACAAAGCATGCTCTCTCCATCAAAACAACATAGCCCATGCAAATGCAATGTGCACCAAGTGTTAGGCTTTTGCGATGATCACACGTTATATTATCACAGAGTTTCTTCCAAAGGCCTGGAATACATTGAGTAGAGCATGGTGGACCATACAGTATACATGAGAGATTTTGATGTCAGAGTTTGCCATCATTGATACAAAAGCTGGTGGCTTAAGGATGCTCATAATGAATTTGCTCAGGTTTCGAAAAGCACCCAAATATGTACACACACAGACATATACATGATGCAAATATTCCACACTCACAGTACATATTTGCATATCTGACTGGCATGTGCACATACACATATGCAAGCAGTGTATTGACATAAGAATGCAGTCAGACACACACGAAAACTATCTGACTCATAGATGAGATCCTAATAGGTACTACTGCTCCAGCTAGTACATATAAACTGCAACCGGTGGTGTGACTCTAAATTTACTATTTGGAGTCTTGGGGAATGTGGAGTTACCTCTTAAATGCCATTACTCCCAATTATATATAAACTAGCAGTATAGCCCGGTGTGGCTCAAGTGTAATGAAAGCTTTAAAACTAATCCATGGTCCTGGAGCTCAGACTCTTTGGACATTGGCATGAAAGATTAAAAAGAAATAGTTGTTTCCAGTTAAAGCAAAACCGTAGACTGAAAGAAAAATAAATGGATGTAAGTCAAATTTTGATTTCCCGGTATCGATATCAAATAAGTTTTTTTCGTCGTAAACTGAATTTTGAAGGCTAAATAAGTCCTCTGAGTAAATGGTATCATGGCTGAGACTAAGAACTACAATTATACCTACTTAGAGCCAAACCCGAAGCTAAAACTAAAATGAAAGGGCTGAAAAAATACAGACATACAGTCAGATAAACAGACACACACACAAACATCTTGCCTTTTATATATATATATATATATATATATATATATATATATATTATTGATTTACTATTGTAAGAACTGCAACCTTGAAACTTCTGAATATCGTTTTTTATGTCTTTGTCTATGAATGTATCAAATATGATTAAAATCGTACCATTCCTTCTATAACTTGTTTTTTTCGATTATCGATTTTCGATATTTATCGGGTGTACCTTGACACAAAACCTAGCTAAGAACACTCGCAGACGCTTATAGTATGACTGTTTAAGTTCAGCAGTTTCAGAGTCTATAGGTAACGGATACACACACACACACACACACACAGACAAAGTTCCATTTATAAATAAGTTTAGATTTAGATTAGATGTATTGCAAGTCTTTTGCTAAGTGATTTTTATTTGTAAAGACTTAAACTTTTGTCTATTAGTGTCTGGGAACATCAAGTAAAAATATTTTTGCTTTGACAAAATCAGTTGCAAAATGTTTAAGAAGCTGGTAAGGGAGAAGAACAACCATGTGAAAAAACAGTGTATGAAAATAAACATTGTAAAAAAGTTAAATATCATCATTAATCCTGGGTATGACGGTCAACTACATCTGGCAGTAAGGTCTTTGATCAAAAGGTTTTGAGGAGCATAGAACAACCTCTTAAATGCTGTTGTTCCCAGGTCCCCCTTGACTCAGCGTGATAGCACCAGTTAGCTATAGGCAAATAGTTGACCCCCAAACTGGGGAAATATAAGACAAGGTTACACTGGGTAAAAGACTTTAGCTTTGGATAGCTACTTGTCTAAGAAAAGGAAATCTCTGAGATAAAAACCTCTACACCTACTCTGTGTAGAATAGGGTAGACTGAACTCTCTAACCTTGGTAGATAATCTTCCTAGTGATGGTGTTTTGATAAAAACACCGAGTTTCCAGTCTTGTTGGTGTTAGTAAGGGCATACAGCTGTAAAACTTGCTCTGATATTTAATGATCGTCCAATTACAGAGTCATCAAGAAAACTCTGTCCAACCCACATTAGTATAAAACATTGGGAATGTCAAAGGAGAGGAACTTGTTGTGAGGGAGGATTTATCATGAAATAAAAAAACTTATGACATGAGTAAACTTCTGTATGCTGTCTCCCTTCATGATGTGGGCAATCATGGTTCTCTACAGCTTCCTATTTTTTGTAGCTCTTAGTAACATGTTTTTTTACTATACCTCTCAATTCTTACTCTGCCATTTATTTACACAAGCTTGTTAGGTTGGTTGATCATGACTCTCCACAACTTTCTATACTTTGTAGCTATTAGCAATGTTTGTTTTTTCACTATCTATCCCAATCTCTGTTCTGCCATTTATTTACACAAGCTCATTAAGTAGGTTGATCATGGCTCTCCACAACTTCCTATCCCTTTACACAAGCTCATTAGGTAAGTTACTTGCTGCTTTCCCCCTCTCCCTCTTGCCTTCATATGTTTTGTTGGTGTTCTCCAGGCCTGCTTTCCTGATAATGTGTTCTAAAGATTTCACTCTTATGTAGCCCCTTGCACATCAGTGGCATTACCGCCTTGCTTGGGATAGTATGATTTAAAAAAAAAAAAGAATACCTCTTTCTGATTGCAATTGTTCTTTTCGTTTCTATTTTCCTTGAAATTTCCTCATTCTTTGCAAGCTTAGTCCATGGTCTTCCCACGGGATCCTTCTGTAGATTCATATTTCTGTTTGCCTCAAATCGTATTTCATCAGTGAGGAGATGATCCAGCATTCATGACCATATATTAGGACTGATATTATATAACAGTTCAGTGTGCTCTTACTTTATTTCTGTTTCTTAATACTTAGCTTAGATTTAAGAAAACATCTTTCAACATTTCAATGTGTCTTTGGATTCCTGCATTGCAATATTACAATTTATTATATCAATATTTTGAGAGGCAGAAACTTTCAGATTTGCATGTTATTTCTTTTGGAAAAGCAAAAAAAAAAAAAAAAAAAAACCCTTTAAATTTTTTCAAATACACTTAGCTTTCATCAATAATTCAAATTGCCATTTACTTCCTGTAGATCCTTCCAGAATTATATTTGCCATACGAATGAGATTCTACAGAAATATTTGGGAGTGGGGTGAAATATCTCCGCTCAAACTAGAACAGATTTTCTACCATTTCTAGATGAGGATTAAAAAAAAAAAAAAGCATGAGAACTGGGAAGACAAAGTTTTACTGTTGAGTCAAATCATCATTTAGCTCACATGACAATCAACACTATCAATTTGCTACATATTTTTACAACCACTTCCTCTTTAAATTTCTTTCTTTATATACTTGTCAGCTATGGCAGCGATTTTAGTAACCATTCATGTGTAAACACTTACTTTAATTTTCCTGCCTCTTATGTTTTTTTTTTATTTATGGTCAGGTAAGTTTTTAGCAGGTAATTTCAATACATTCTTAAATAAGGCAGACAGACAAATGCCACTCACCCCACCATACAACTAGATTGAGAAAGTCTACTGTGATATTGACAAGCTTATCAATTCAACCATTTTTTAAAGACACTTGCATGTTGTGTAGTCAACAGGAAAACAATTGACATATTAACATTAATCTCAAGTTATGCCTTTGCTGACAAGCTTCTAAAAAGGAACTGTCTTTTGCTTACTGCTCTGTGTAATTGGTAAAAATGGCTTAACAATTTAGATTTTGATGTTTGTCTTAAGTTTCAAGAGGTCCATTTTTTTTGCCCAACAGTCAGAGTTTCTTTTGTAAAGTGCTGATAACATAAAATAAAAAGTTTATCAACAAATGCACCAGCATTCATTTGGCAAATAACATGCAGTCTTTCAGAACAGAAGCTGAGAGCACTAAAAAAAAAAAAAAAAAAACACGGCACAAAGTCAAGACACACACACACACACACCATATTAGTAGGGCTGCATATTGTAGACTGTACATATGGCCAAGTGCTTACAACATTTGTTTTCCAACCATGAGACAAGGATTCAAATATCAACATGTTTGATTTACCAGTATGGTGACTTCTTGAGTTCATCGACCTAGATAGTTGATCCCACCATGCAGGAAGGGCCTGTAAACCCAAGCCATGTGAATTAAATTGGGTAAAGAGAATTAGTTGCAGATCATCAATGGTGGTAATAGTACAAAATTACAAGTCATTACGAACGAGGGTTAGAATGTAATGATCTTGTTCAAACTGTTGATTGAGTCAAATGATGTACTCTGTGGCAGAAATTATAACTAAGGTCAACTAAGAATAGTTGCACCATAAACCAAAGTTGCACTCTGAGTGTATTGAACAAACACAAATGTGTCAGAGCAGGCATCTCCAACAGGGACTGGCTATCCATGCTAGCAGACAGTGTACTCAGAAACAAGTAGTTTGCCATTATAAATATATATATATCTCCAACACATATTTCTAAAAAATCACAACAAAAAACAAACAAACTATAATTCCTGTATAATATATAGACAGCACCAACATTGTGTTAACCAGATATTTTATTAGTCAGTCTCTAACAAACATCTGATGATTGTGTTGTGCATGAAACTTCAAGTTGTGCTACCAGCAAAGGATTTTGAGATATGCACACACACACACACACACACACACACACACACACACACATATATATATATCTCCCTTGCTGGTAGCACAACTTGAAGTTTCATATATATATATATATATATATTATGAAAATTAACAAAGATTAATAAAACTTGGTTATAAACAACCGACAATTTGAAATGATTTGTTTGAACATTATTTTTTATTGATACTCGTATTTAAGTAGATATTCTGTTCATAATCAAACAGTATTATGTATTTATTTCTACCAGCCTGATTATTTACGATAAGTTTTTGTAACAAAAATTTATAGTAAATAATCAGGCCGGTAGAAATAAATACATAATACTGTTTGATTATAAACAGAATATCTACTTAAATACGAGTATTAGTCAAAAATAATGTTCAAACAAATCATATATATATTATGGAAATGTACAAAATAGATGAAAAACTGACATATTTTAATTCATTTGTTTGAACATTATTTTTAACAAATACTTATATTTGAGTAGGTAATCTGTTCTTAATTATGCAGTATATATATATATATATATATATATATATATATAGAGAGAGAGAGAGAGAGAGAGAGAGAGAAAAATATATATATTTAAGAAAAAAGTTTTCAAAGAATGGTGGTTGTCTCATATATATATATATATATATATATATATATATATATGACAACCACCATACTCTACAGACCTTTTTCTCTTCAAAAATAAAATTTCACTTGAAAAGAACAAGATTTCAAGATGCTGAGGAAATCCAAATGAATGCATGCATCCCAAAATAAAAAGAGTTCCAGGAATGTTTCCATCAATGGAAATGAAGCTAAATAAAGTGTGTAGCTTCAGCAGCGTGTGTGATTATTTTGAAGGAAATTAAATACCGAATTGCTGTGTCTTATAGTTTTCTTTTTACTGCACATGTCCTGATACTTTTTCATCACACCTCATGTATATATTCTGAGAGTGTTAAATTGTTCAAGCCTTCCTTTCTCATTATGTCCTAGAAATTTCAACACTGATTTTCTATATAATTTGTCCTTTTCATTTTCATTTGCCTTAAGACTCCTTCGTAAATATTCAATACAAGTGATGGAACTAGAAGACTAACATAAACCCATGTATTCTTATCACATGCACAAGTGGAGTAAGGAGTGTGCCAAAATGATCGAATTAAAATGTATCAGATAAAAATACAGCAAGGGTAACAGTAACTTCAAATAAGAAATTGGCAAATCATGTTCAAATTCGGGACAACTTCGTTATGTTCACGTTTTGCACAAATATAGCAAACATCTCAGAGCTTTCTAAACGTTATGCCCTGCCAATGAACATTTTAAAAATAAACATTTAAGTTCTGTTCGTGAAGCCGAATATAAATCCAAAAATGTATATGAAACTAAATAATTCATTTAAAAATTTAATTAATTGAAGAAAAGTAATCTTTTACACTAAAGCAGTGTTTCCCAAGCTTTTTAAGCAATAGCACACCTAGGATGAAATTAAAATATGATGGCAGACTTAGCAAAATTTTTAAAGAGCATATATTTAAATGTTATGAAATGAAACCACTGATTTAAAAAAAAAAAAAAAAGCACATGCAAAGATGAATGTTTCATTGTTTCTATTCAGTTATTTTTACTGCTTATTTAGTGTGAAACATGTGCCCAGTAGTTTTTGTGACTTTTTTCAATGTTTGGTTAAATATGCAATAAAGAGACCCTCATTTCTTCTTCAGTTGAGTGGAGTCTTTTTTGCTTTTTATTTTTTATGTTATTTAGGGTTTAATAGACTAATAAATAAGTAGAAATTTCTAAACAAAAACTGATAAAGCCTTTTTAGCTAATGTAGGATAAAAAGTTCAATACTTTTTTTTTCTTTTTTAATTGTATCCCCCCGAGCAAGTTGATAATGCCACTGATGTGCAGGGGGCTACATAAGAGTAAAAAGATTGGATAGGAGGAGAGTAAAGAGAAAGACAAACCAGTTAGAAAAGAGCAAGAGAAAGGTGAGAATATAGGTAAAAGGTAGAGGGAAAGAAAAAGATATACAGGATGATGTAGAAAGCACTAGAGTCATGTGGTTAAGAGATGGGCATTGACATTTCTTTTAAATTCTTGGAGGTTATAGCCATCCGGAAAGCAAGAATATAGAAGAGAGTTCCACAGGTGGGATGTGCGAGAAAAGAAGCTGCTGGAGTAGAAGTATCAGCTGCATTTGGTTGATCTAACTGTAAATGGGTGAGACCCAGTTGCCAGTCTGGTTGTACGAGTAAACACCTGTGGCAGGGGCATCAGTGACTTAAGTTCAAAGCAGAAGCCATGAATATATTTGTAGAATAGACAAAGGGAAGCCACATCCCATTAGTGAGAAAGTGGCTGGAACCAAGCAGCCAAGTCGGTACCTATTACATTACTGATTCTTCTTTGGAGCCTGTCAAGATAACTGAGATGAACAGTGGGTGCACCTGACCATATTCAAATACTAATGCTGTACTATTACCACACACACACACTATATGCTGTGATAATATTTCACTGTACACTTCAGAGGATCACACTAGTGTGTCACAGTACAGTGGTTAAGAATCACTGTACTAAAGTATCATGAGAAACAAGTAAAATGTCTAGTTTATGTAATGTTAGCAAAAGCAAAAATGTCAATTTTATTAAGAAAACAAATTTGTTGGACAAATCTGTGAGATTTTAATTGAAAGAAATATGTGCTTCTGCTGGTTGCAATCTTGTCAATGTTATGTATGTCATTTAGAAATGTATTATTTCCTTGATCAATAATGGCAGAAAACATGGGAGACAGCCCAAAAATAAATAATAAATGGTGTTTATTCAAACATTGCCTCAATATTTCTTACCTTGTTTTACTAATATTACCTCCTTGGATCAAAGACACTCAAATCGAGATAAAAATAATAAAAATAGGTAGAATCAAATAAAATCACTGCTTTCTTTTTTTGTTGAATGATTGACATATGAAATGTATTTAGAGATAAAAAAAATATACTAGCAATTTGTTTTTCAAGTGGATTCAATGAATTTCTTTTAGTTACAGTTTTTGTTACTCTCCACAGATTTTTAAAAATTTGCAGGCAAAATAAATATTATTGAAAGAGGAAAAAAATGGCTGCAGCATAGTAATAAATGTAGAATTTTTTCATAACTGAAGATATTTGTTATAAATTCTTTGCTTTCCATGGAAGTATGTAAATATATCAACAGCTAAATTGCATTTGACAGAGCGGTATTATTATTATTATTATTATTTTATTAGTGTAAACAATGTAAAATCTTTTGTTTCAAAGTGTAATACTCTTTTCAAATATTCTGCAGATGCCTTACAATTTTAAAATGAAGAATTATCAATATTATATACTTTTCTATTTAGACCAGCATCCTCATCTTGCTAACAAGCCAGTTGAGCATGTTGTTCCTAAATATTAGATATGATTTGCTGATGGATCAGTTTAGATTGATTGTTGTTTTTTTTTTACAGCTTATCAAGTTATTTAGAGCCAGAAAATAATTTTAGATTTTTAGGAGTCTTTTGAAGATAATGACTTACTGATACAAGTCTTAATAATAAACCCATATGTGGAAGAAGAAGCGGCTGATTCATAGTTTTTCCAAAGATATTTGTGCATAAATGAACCCAACTGGAATTGGAACGCAGCTTTTTAATCTCTAATACTAAGCCATTATCCATTGCACCACCTGCACATCCAAGCTTACAGCACTTGATATTTCTAAGTGGTCACTTATCTAGGATACTGACCAGGCTTCAATGATCGTACAAGATCACCCATTCACAGTCAGGTTAGCCAAATGCAGACGACAATTCTACTCCTGCAGCTTCTTCTCTCGCACTTCCCGCCTGTGGAACTCACTCCAGTATTCTTGCTTTCCTGACGGCTACAACCTCCAGAAATTTAAATGCAAAGTCAATACTCATCTACTAACCACTGGACTCTAGCTCTCTCCCCACCCCCATATAACCTTCCCTTTCTCTCCACCTATGTATCTGTCATCGCACCTGCTTTCTCAGCTTTCTATTGTTCCTTTCTAACTAGTTTGTACTCCTCACTCTTTTCTAATTAATCCTTTTACATTTATGTAGCCCCCTGCACATCAGTGGCGTTTCTGCCTTGCTCGGGGTGAAATGATTAAAAAAAAAAAAAAAAAAAAAGAACTGATAGTTCAACATGATATATCACAACATGGAAAACAGCATTTAAATAAATAAAATAAAAATACCAGCAATTCATTTATATATAAACGAATAACAAAAATACATATTTATAGTAAAATGACCAATAATGCATTTTATCTGTAGCTGAAGGCATAAAATTGTGTCCAAAATATATTTAATTGAAGCCATACAATTATTCAAAATATTTAGATTTCAGCACTGAACAACCCATAGTGGTTGATATGCTATTAAACAAAATGAACTGAATCAACATGAAAAGAAATTTCATGATGTTAATTCATATAATATTCTACAATTTCTTAAAGAAATTAAACTGTATTCTAAAATATAACGACAACATCAAACATACATTTCATCATCATGAGTAATTGTCTACACAAATATGTATATGTACAAAAGCTGTGTATCATCTACCATGTATTTAATTGTGAAAGTAGAATGACATATATCAAATTCTTATTACGTCAAAGCTTCCAAGAAAATTAAATTTTGGCATTAACTAACACATAACAAGTTGATATGCCATTATACAAAAAAATCAAATGAATCTTTAGAATGTGAGCAGTCATAACTCTCCACAACTTCCTATCCTTCTTAGCCATGTTTATTTCATTAAATTAAGCATGTTTGCAATAATATAAAAAATTAATAAAAGACATATATTAAAAAAGGGATGTGTGTTGTAGTGCATTGGATATTGGCTCGGAACGAGAAATTGGGGAGCTGAGTTTGAATTCTAGTTGAATTCATTGCATTCACTTATGCGCAAATACCCTTGGGAAAGGTATTAACCTGTCTATTCCTTCCAGTTATGGGTTAAATAACAGGACAGACTGGGTTCTATAGCCTTGGTCGGCAACCAGTCTACCGAAGAAAGCAATGGCAAACTACTATGGGATAATCTTCAGTCATGTCTCTTTCGAGACATGATCGCCTAAGCGTGAATCATGTATGGCACTTAACTGACTGACTGATATTAAAAAAGAAATAATATAAATAAAAATTTAAAAAAACTACTTCAAGTTTTGCAGATGCACAACTTAATACAAACTACTGAATTAATTTATTAAATAACAAATAATTTGACATATTTATCTGACATTGGCAAGTGATTAATCTGCAAATTTTGAAATCAAATAGATAAAGCTATTTGAATTTTTATTTATCAATTAACTATTTTTGCTTAATTTTTTAATAGTAAGCTCATTTTTCTGTCTTATTTTTTTTTTTAATCGTATCACCTTGAGCAAGGCGGTAATGCCACTGATGTGCAGGGGCTACATAAGAGTAAAAAAGATTAATTAGAAGAGAGTGAATAGGAAGACGAACCAGTTAGAAAGGAGCAATAGAAGGATGGGAATACAGGTGTGATGACAGTTTCAATGGTGGAGAGAAAGGAAAGGATATATGGGGTGGGGAAAGAACTAGAGTCAAGTGGTTAATAGATGAGTATTGACATTGCATTTAAATTCCTGGAGGTTGTAGCCGTCAGGAAAGCAAGAATATGGGAGCGAGTTCATTAAAATGAGGATGAAAATGAAATAAAAATCAATAAATAAAATAATAATAAAGAAATTTTCCCATGATGCTAGTGGTAAAGGAACCAAAAATTTTGTTACCCTACTTGGCTTCATCAGACATTAGTTGGTGTTGTTTAAATCTATAAAACGACAAACATTTCCTCCTCCTTTTCTTCTTCTTTCTCACAATTGTAGCAAGACATGGAAAAAAGGGTGTTCCTGCTGAGATACACTGATTTCCCTGATCTACTGACAAATGAATTCTCTTTCCATTTTCAAAAGCAAGGCGCTCATGTGTGTCTCCCAAAACCTCCACCTGTGAAATAAATCAACCTTTTCCTTGGTCTTTCTAACTCAACATAAGATTGACTTGGGATCAACCATTGTAACCATGCTTTAAAACCTCCAGCAAAGAAGTAAGTACAAACTTGTCTTTGGTCGTTTCAACTCTGCACAAGTCTGCCTTGAGCTCAATCATTATACCAATGATTATCCTTCCTTACCTTAATTTTTAAACCAGGAAAAGGAAATGGACATACCAAAGAGACATTGAAAACTTTTTTCTTTACATTATATATAAAAACAAAGAATAAACAGTCCATAGTAGAAACACATGTTTTAGTATCCTTCTTGTTTACATGTGAATATGTAAACATATGGAATACACATTTAGAAATCTACCATTCGTCCATGCGTTGAATACTGTTGCCATATCTGGTTGGGTGCTCCTGCTATTCATTTAGAGGCTCTCAACAAAATCAAAAGGACTGCAATATAATCAATCCTGACTTGGCAGCCCATCTTTAGTCATTTTCTCACCAATGTGACATGACTTCCCACTGTCTTTTCTACAAATATTTTCATTATTTACAGTGTTTGGATTGCAACAGTCCGAACAATGAAAAATAATGTAAATGCTAACTCATCTCAGAAATATAGACAAATATTTTCATCGCAACTGCTCTGATGACCTTCTTTCCCTGTTTGCCCCAACCACACATCTTTATGTGTGCTACTAGATTGGCATCAAGATCCCAGCCTTTTACCATCAGAATAATTAAATGTAATCTCCTCTTCTACTTGAATAGTTTCTTTTCTCGCATTGAATACTGCTGTCACATCTGGTTAAGTGCTCCTGCTATTCATTTCGGACTTCTTGACAAAATCTAATGAAGAATTTCTGATGTAATTGATCTGACCTAGTAACTCAACTGCAGTCACTTTCTCACTGACATAAACTGGCTTCCCTCTGTCTCTTCCACAAATACTTTCATGGCTTCTGCTCCAATCAGCTTAGCTCCCTGGTGCCCCTCTGCATGAATTTACTCGAGCTACTAGACTAGGTCCCACCCTTTTACAGTGAAACCAGTCAAATGTAACCACAACTTCTACTCTAGTAGCTTTTTTGCTCATATTTCCCACCTGTGGAATTCCCTTCCATATACTTACTTCCCTGATAGCTACAATCTCCAAGAATTTAAATGCAATGTCAATTGCCATCTCTTATCTCCTTGACTCGCATCCTTTCCCTGACGACTCTTGTATCATGTTCTTCTCCCTTTCCACTCTACTCTCATGCAGACCTCTTCTCACCTGTATTCTCAACCTTTTCTTACTCATTCTAACTTGTTCCTCTTTCTCATCACTCACCTCTTATATAACCTCCTGTGCTCCAGTGGTAGTTTTGCCTTGCTTGGGGTGAAATGATTATAAAAAAATTTCCTGCTTGTGGAAATCCCTGATAGCTACAATCTCTAAAAGCTTAAATGCGATATCAATTGTCATCTTCTATCTCCTTGATTCCCATCCTTCTCTTATCTTTTCTTTGACATCCCCTCTATCTTGTTTCTAATTCTCTATTTGTAACCCTCTGTGCACCAGTGGTGATCCTACCTTGCTTGGGGTGAAATGATAAAAATAATACACCAACATGCAACCTTTAAATTCCATAAAGGATAATAATCTGCATGTAAATAGTGTAAAAAATTGAGCATTTTTTTTTCAAAATTCTGCTCAATTTTAAATGTATTAAACCACAGTAATTTACTCAACTATGTTTTGTTAGGCATTAAAAATTTGTGTTGATACTATTATAATTATTAAAAGAAAATCTATTTAGAAATTTATATTTTTTTACTGGACCTAATTATTTTTGACATAAATACTCTGTTTTTATTGAACTTGAGAAGTGGGTAAACCTGGAATTACAAAAGAAAAAAGAAAGAAGAAATCTCAATGTCTTCTTTACTGAAACTGACAATGAGACAAAAGATTTTAAAATAAATTAAAATATTAACACAAAACAGAAAACAAACAAATATCTGTCATGTTCTAATGTTATATTTAGTTTTAATTTATTCCTACAGAAAATGCAATCAGATTCAATCTTGTCCCCTTAAAATCAATGACAGAATTCCTTGATTACAATCAAATCATATACTGCATACATACAATCAAGGCAAAACATACCCAATGTTTTTTCTTTTTCTTTTTGCTCCTGGTTTCAATTTAAAATTAGTTCACAACTAACACAATTTTCTACAAATGAACCACACTCACAGTAGACTAAAATACAAATAAATAAATGAAGCTTTTTAGTTTGTTTGAGGTGGGTGTTGAAAAGTTTTCAGCCCAACCAAGAAGTACTTCAAAAGGCAAAAAAAAAAAAAAACAATCAAGAAATCTGATGTGTGAACATTTTAAGAAGTGAGTTGGGCTGAGAACTTTACAGCACTGCATTGCAGTATAATAGTTATTGGTGTAGAAAGTGGAATCAGTAAACAGAATTCAAGTTCTTTCCTAGTCTGTTGCATTCACTTTCACACTAATGTCTATGGAAAAGACATAAATCCATCTCTTCTCTCTCCAACTATATGTTAAATAGCTGAGTTGACTAACCACTAAAACTTTGGATGGTAGTCTGTCTAAGAGAACAACTCTGGATTCTAAACTGTGGAGAAGTCAACGAGAAACTACTTCACTATCTTTTCTAAAAACGTAATGACAATTCATTGATAATAAAATGAAATCTGTAGAGAGCCATGATTGTTTATGTCATGAAGAAAAGGAAAACAGTGAATTCCAAACTATAAAAGGTATACACTATTTTTCCCAAAAAGTCATGACAATTCATCAATAATAAAAAAAAAGATTCTGTGGAGAGCCATAATCACCTATGTCCTGAAGAGAAGGAAAACTCTGAATTCCAGATTGTGAAGATTTCAGGAAGGCCTTACACTATCTTTTCCAATAAAGCATGGCAATTCATAAATTATAAAGGAAAAGGAATCTGTCGAGAGCCATGATCAACTCAGTTCTAAAGAAAAGAAAAACTCTGAATTTCAAACCATGAAGGTATTGGGAAACCCCCTACACTGTAATTTCTAAGAATTCATAGCAATTCATTGATAATAAAGGAAAAGGAATCTGTGGAGAGCCATGATCACCTACATCTTAAAGAAAAGGAAAACTCTGAATTCCAGATAGTGAAGGTATAACAAAGCCCCTACACTATCTTTCCCAAGAAGTCAAAGCAATTCATAGATTATAAAGAAAAGGGAATCTGTGGAGAGCCACAATCGCAAGTGTCATGAAGAAAAGGAAAACTCCAAATTTCAAACTGTGAAGGTATTATGAACTTCCTACACTATCTTTCCTAAGAAATCATAGCAATTCATAGATAATAAGAAAAAGGAAACTATGGAGAGCCATGATCACCTATGTCCTGAAGAGAAGGAAAACTCTGAATTCCAAACCGTAAAGGTTTCAGAAAGACTCTACACTATCTTTCCCAAGAAATGGCAATTCAAAAATAATAGAAGAAAAGAAATATAGCCATGACCACTTATGTCTTGAAATGATACAGCTTTTATAAGAATAAAACAAAATATTTAAAAGAAATAAACAGCAATGAGGCAAAAGGCTGATTGTAAGAAGGATCCATCCAACAAATTTATATTTAGCGTTAGTTTTAATAATGAAATAAAAGTGAGAGCTATATCCATCTCTTAGAGAAATTTAAGAAATGCCTTTGTCGTAATATTTTTCCATTGTCAGTTATTGAAGTCTGAACTATAAAATAGTGTCTTTGATGCTGTAACCAGCACACAACATTTCAGTAGGGACTATTAAACGTATGAAATTGTCAGATAATGCAACAAATATTTGTATCTTTTCTCTTTGCCTTGGTTCAAAAGAAATTTTTTATTCTCCTACATTTATTACAAATTTAGAAAATTCTAATATTTGCCAAAAAATATTTAAAAGAAGTTTTAGATGCTATCAAATATGGTTCTTGTTTTTAATCAGTTCACCCCAAGCAAGATGTTAATGCCTCTAAGAGGCAAAGTTATTGGGAGGGAGAAGACTCTAGGACAATAAAAGAACAGGTTTCAGAAAAACAGCATATCACAACTGACATTGCATTTAAATTTAGATTGTTAATAACAAGGAAACAAGAAATTACATAGAGTTCAAGAGGTGAGAAAAGAAACTTTTAGAATAGAATTTATGGTTACATCTCACTTTTTCAACACTAAAATGATGAAACCCATTTGCCAATCAAATAGAATGCTTCAATTCACATTGTTTAGGTACCAAGGCTACAGTGTCTAGATATCGCTTCTGAGTTTTTATGTACTCAGCACAAAACTCTCATAAAATGTTTCATTGATTTCTTATAAAAAAAATTACCTATCTTGCTTTCTTCAGACAGAGATAGCCTTTCACAAGAATTTTCACAAAGCTATAATTAAATGGTTCATCACTTTTTGAAATTCCTTACATAAAATGCTTGTTTGCTTTCATGGAGAGAGCATTTTCACAAAGCTGTAATAAAATAGTTCACCATTTTTTGTGATTTTGTTATACAAAAATGCTTGTCTTGGAAAGAGAACTACTTAAATATTTTTGTATATGTACAAAGAAAATGCTTCCTAAACGTTCAGGTATGGATGCGGTCTTACCCTCTTTTGGTGTGTTTGCAGAATTGGATGAGGAGCAAATTGAAAGAGAACTTTTTGTAGTCATAAGTGCTCTGTCAAATAGAAGGGTGCTGAGTGAGAATGGTATTGCTGCTTTTTTTTTTTTTTTTTTAATCATCTCACCCCAAGCAAGGCATTCCGCTGCCACTATTGCGCATGGGACTACATAGGGGAAGGTAAAGAGAAGTAGTGGTTAGACATAGGGAATGCCAGGAGGAAGGTGACAGATGAGTAAGGATAGCGAGGATGAGGGTTGGGCAGATGGGAAGAGTGTTTGATAGAATGGGAGGAGGTTAGTGTGTTAGGAGGAGTCTATTGACCTTACATTTAAACTCCTGGAGACTGTAGCTGTCGGGGAAGCAATCATTTGGAAGAGAATTCCACAGTCGGGAAGTGCGAGGAAAGAAACTGTTGGAGTAGAAGTTACGGCTGCATTTTATCGGTTTCACTGTAAAAGGGTGGGATCTAGTTGCTAATCTAGTATCTCGTTCAAATTCGTATTTAGGGGGCACTAATGATCTAAGTTCATCGGAGCAGAAGCCGTGGAAGTATTTATAGAAGAAACACAGGGAAGCCACGTCACGCCGGTGGGAGAGAGACTGCAGGCGGTCTGCCAAGTCGGTATCTATCACATTAGAGACCTTCCTCTGAACCTTATCGAAAAGCCCGAGGAGAACAGCAGGGGCACCCCGACCAGATATGGCAGCAGTATTCAATGCACGGGCAGATGGTAGATTTATAAATGTGCAGGATAGATTTAGACGGAAAAAAACTTCCGGGCCCTACACAAAGAACCGACTGAAATTTTTAAGGAAAATAAGATGATTCTCCCCGACAGTTGCATGTATGGCTATTGCAACACAAAATGCAGGATGCCAAAGCCGTTGCCCAATGCCCAGTACAAAAACAAAGGTGACACAGGAGACTGTAATAATTACAGGGGGACATCTCTTCTTTCTGGAGTGAGTAAGATCTTTGCAACAGTCCTTATGAAAATGTGCAAAGGTTAGCTGATCACCTTCTGCCAGAAAGAAGTCTGGATTTAGGGCTGGTCGATCAATGACTGATATAGTCTTTACAATGTTCCAACTGAAGAAAAAAAAGCAGGGAACCAAGAAAACCACCATTCATTTTTCTTTGTTAATCTGACTATATATATATATATATATATAGATAGATAGATAGATAAGAAAAAAATTTTGTCACTTCGGTCACTGGTGTTATTTTCAGCATCACGACTCTGGAGGTTCGTAAGTGAACTTGTCTGTCCACTCCTCAGGGGTTATTAACAATTTACTATTAATTATATATATATATATATATATTTTAGTAATATTCTTATTGTTTGAGTTTATAAGAAAATTATTTTCGGTACTATATTCAGCATCTCATCAGGTGATATGTGATATAGCCTGATGAGGTCCTGAACATAGCACCAAAACATGTCAGCTCTTGTGTAAAAAGTATTTATTATAAACCCCAAAAATAAGAATATTACTACAAATCTTGCTCTACTACATATTAAGTTACTGTTAAAAAGTAACTGCTATGAACTGTAGAATGTCATTTTATTAATGTGAAGAAAGGACAATACAAAATTTTTTTAACATTTATTTTTAATTTTACAGTGCTCAATACAAAAGCAGACCTAAATATTACTGTGATATAATTAAATTTAACATTTTTGCAAGACAGAATTTTCCATGTTTTGAAATCATATTTTTACTATGACTATTTTCAAGCGATGATTTTTGGGGTGACTAACGAAAAAAATTTTTTTTACAAAAGTTAGAGGTTTTTTGACTTACAAGGTATAAATAGTTTCTGGTTAGGTTCTCAAATTACAGGGTCATATTTATTCTTAATGTGTAAATAGGTATCAAGTTTTGCACTATTTCCTCTTTTCTTATATATGACAACTATAATTTATTTTTATTTGCATCAACCTTACCTTTTTAGTTTTTTTATTTTGTTTTTTTACTCTTTTTAAATCCTCTTTGCTTGAATAAAGCCATATTTTGATTTATGTATAGTGTGATGTTATTTTAGATTCATTATTTTATTGATTTTTGTCATGTATATTAATGTTTATATTTCTTTATTTTTTTCTAAATTTTAATTTTTATCTAGTGTCAAGCTTAAACACTGTCTACAGAATGCAGTCATTTCATTTCTAAAGTTTAGTAAATGTTTATTTTTTGATACTTCTGATAATATATGATTTTTTATATAAGCACAAAGAGCATGAGTTGTTTAAAGACCTACATGTTGATATTTTTTAAAATCTTTTCCATTTTACCATATGGATTTTATTAGTTTTCTTTCAGTGCCAGAAATACCTAGCTAAAGAGGTCTGGTTTCTGCAATAGTTATTTTTAAAGGAATAAATGTGCTGGCTCTGCCTTAACTTAAATTTATTCTTTGTGTTACCAATGTAAAATTTTTTAATATATGGATTCTCTATAGAAAAGATAGTTCATTGATAAATTACAGACTTTCATTTCTATGTTTTAGTAGTACTTTATTTTTGAAAAGTACTACTATAGAAATGAATTCACAGTATTAGGTAAACACCGTAAATATTTCACTTTAAAATTTAATTATATAGTTCATTTATTATTTATGCTCTAATATTACATAACATATACCTTAGTATACCATAATTACTTAATTTAAATTTTAACCTAAAAATGTAGTCCTTTTAACAAATACAGTAGTATGAAAATTAAATTTTAACAAACCTAAAATTTGACCAATGTTTATACTTTTAAATAATATGTTCCCAGCATGTATCTTCCTCAAACAAATAAAAAGTGTCATCAATTTCTTTCAGACAACCTAATCGTTCAACTTCCTAGTTTAACCTAATTCTCACTTTTATTGAGTAATACTGACACACCAATAATCATATTGTTTAACTTCCTTCAACCACCCCTCCTTAACTTTCTGAATAACCATGAATTTATCTTATATTTTTTAAAATAAATCATTTTCACCATTTGTTTTTAAAATATAACCTGAAGATGAATATTCTTCTGAAACATGAAATGTTTTGTGTAGTGATATAATGTTTCATAAACCATTGTAATATCAAAATTACAATATTAAGCTCTACTCTCCATTGAGCACTTTTTATAAAAGTAAATGCAACGAACAGTAGGTTTTTTAATCTATCTGTTCTTTCACTTCCTAAAGTCGTAAATTTCTTGGATGTTACCTTTGACCTGGACAATGGTCTGTACAAACTGTGCACTAAAGACACAAGTTACCATATATACATCAACAGAGAGTCAAATCACCCTCACCCCACAAGAATCACCAAAAACCTACACAAATCTATCCAATTTCGTTTAAGTACCAACACTAGCAATAAGAAAATTTTTGACAATTCTAAAAATTAAATACATTAATGTTTTTGAACAGTAAAATCAGTGCTAGTTTAGAATACTCTGTTAAAAACAAGGTAGGCAGAAATAAGCAGAAATCATGTAAACGTAACCTTATTTGGTTTAAGCCATCCTTTAGTCGTAATGTTTAAACTAACATTGGTAAAATCTTCCATAACTTTATTCACAATCATTTCTACCATTCACCCACATTACAAAAAGTCTTTGACAAAAACAATGGTAAAATCAGTTATAGCTGAATTAAAAACATTGATAAATATATTTCACAACATAATGCTATGATACCAAATATTTGGCTCACATAAACAACATTCATTACCCAACTAATAGTAAAAATAACACTTCTAAAAATAATTGTAATTACCGAAAAAATAGAACCTGCCCATTGAATGGCCAATGTATGTCCAAAAGTTTTGTTTATAGAGCCCAAATTCATCCAGATGATAATGATGTTAAATTTTACTTCAGAAGCACTTCTAACAGGTGGAAGATAGAATTTAACAACCACATGTTGTCTTTAAACAACAGTAAATACAGCAAAAGTAATGCTTTATCTATATATTATTGGAAATTACAAAACTCCAACAAGAACCCAATAATTACCTAGAATATCATAGCTAAATCCAAACATTACAATGGAAAAGGTCATAAATGTAATCTATGCCTTTTAGAAAATCTTGTCATCTTAAGCCATATCAATAGTCCTAATTTTCTTAATAAAAAAAGTGATTTAATGACCACATGGTGTCATAGAAAAAAATACTTAAATTCTTATACCCAGATTGATATAGATGATTTTCTAAGCATAGTTTAGATAAGGCACAAGACTGAAAGTATGGAGCACCCAGTGAGGATTAAAATCACTATCCATTTGTAATGATTTTAGTGAGACAAGCTTGCTAACCATTACATCATGTTCAAGTGCCCAACTCAGATTGATATAGATTCTTTTTTCTTTCTTTTTTCCTTCCCCCACAATATTACTTTTCACAATTATGAATTAAACCATTTTTATTTTAGCTCACTACATTTTCTTATTTTTATTTTTTATTTTTATTCTTAATTTTAATTTTATTTCACTGTATTCAAAATTTTTATTTTTTTATCTACATGTAATATTTGAATATTCAAATTTTTATGTTTCATGATTTATGCCCCTTTGATTTTTTTTTTACTTAATTTTTTATTTTTTATATTTGGCTTTTTTTATTTTAAATTGAAATTTTTATCTACATGCAACCTTAGAATCTTTAAATTTTTAATCTTGTTATTAAAAATCAGCAAATTAACTTTGAGATTTAATTCCCAAATTCAAATCTAATAAACTGTCAGTTTGAAATATGTGCCTGATTATAGCATAATGCATGAAACTTTGAGTTGTGCCACAGACGTTAGATAATATGTGTGTGTATATATATATATATATATATATATATAAAAATTATAGTTTAGATCATATACAAATTATTATTTACTATAAAGTGTATATTTTGTCTCGACATTGAAATGTCAATGTCTCATCAGGTCATGTGGAATGGAATGGAAATTCTTTTTTCTTATATTTGGTGAGTTGTGTGTGGGATGTTGGTGGGGGGTTAGTGATAAGGGAATAAGTCAAAATTCTAATGGACAATTTACAAGACTTATTCCCTTATCCCTCACCCCACCTACATCTCGCACACAACTTGCCAAATATAAGAAAAGACTTTCCATTCTTTTCCACACAACCTGATGAGACTTTGTCATTTCAATGTCAAAACAAAATGTACACTTTATAGTAGATAATAATTTGTACATGTTGTAAACTATAATTTATAATAAATATTCACAGCTCTATACTGTATATCGAGCACTGTTTTAAATTAATGTTTTGAATGTTGTCAATTTTTTCTTCATTCCTTATTCACTTGTGTGTATATATATATGTATATATATATGATAGAAAATCTAAGCAAGAGCCAACAACTTACCATGGTTTTGCCCAATGGCTCGTCGGGGAAATTGGCTCTATTTCCAATTTCCCTGATGAGCCATAGGGCGAAACCATGGTAGGTTGCTGGCTCTTGCTTAGATTTTCTGTCTTTGTTTGCTCTACTTTCATATAGAGCGTTTTATTGTTAGGGTTTTCGTCTTGGGGATTTTCCTTTCTTATGAGTGCTTGACTTTTTGTTCATGTACTTCGTTTGTTTCTTTTTTTGCTTCCACTTTTTTTTCCCTCCGAGTTCGTTCTCGGTGGGTTGTACAAGACAGTTTAAATTATAGCTTAATTAATACTAATTTCAGCAGAGTTAGTTCTGTTACTATTGGTATTGTTATTACTATAGTTAATATTATTATTATATATATATATATATAACAACAATTTGGTTGCATTGAGCATACTGTGTGACATGACAAGTTTTAAGTATAGGGAGAAATAGATTTATGACTTTCCTTCAGTCCTTAGTGCCAAGTGAACATTAGTTGACTCGTTTAGAACTAAAAACATTTGTGCTAGTACCCTATTCCACATCCTCAAACTAGCATAAATAAAAGATAAAAAACATAAATTTAAAAAATATTTATTTTGTTTTCTTCAGTTAAAGCAGAATACTGCTTAGAAATGAGACATTTCCTTTTTTAAAAAGATAGATGAATGAGACTTTATTAGAATTTTATCAGGAGAAATTATTAAACTTCTATCAGCTCCACTGACAGCCACATGATAAACAGTTTAGAATAATATCCAATATTTAATAGGATTGAAATTCAAAACTGACAGCTATAGATTTGAATTGGCCATATGCACTCAGTATCATGGAAACCAGAAAAAGGCTTTTGAAAAAAGAAATAAAAAGGAAAGATGTTTGTTTTTTAAAAAGTCAATTTTTCAAGCCTTTTAAGTTCTTTTTTTTTCTCCTCCATTTCTTTTCATTTTTTTTCTTTATTATTTCTAAGTAGATTTATAAGTTCTGTATGGCTTATTATATCATCTAAATTCAAATTTAACTAAAAGTAAAATCTAATTTATATTCCATGTAGATCTGGTTACGTTTATAGCTAGAAACAGTTTCAGAGCAAGGAACCTTGAAGACAGCTTTCCGTTTTCTAAGACTAACAGTTCTATTTGAACAGAATACAAAATAGAATTTTTTTTCTTTTCAAAATGTTTTCTGAAAATAAAAATTACATACAAATAAAATAAAATTAAAGTTTATTAGCCACAATGTTTATTGCATTTAGAGAATAGCCATTCATTTAAGACTTATTTACCTCAGAAATGAAACTGACTAGTTATTTACATGATTAAGGATTTTCTCTTTAAACTATTTATGTCACCTGTAATGAGGTGCTTGGAAAAATAGAGAAAATATATTGGACTTTTCCACTCTCTCAGGTACGTTATAGACATTATTATATCCATGACCAAAGAAAGGACTAGAATAACCCAAAGAAATGAATTCCAAGATGTGTTGTAAATGAAAACATTTTATATAAAAAAACATATGTAACATATTAAGATCATATATATATATATATATATATATATATATATATATATGTATATAAACAAAGATTTATACCCACAGAAAGAGAAAGAACTAATAGCTTTGAACAAAATTGACGTCATTATAATAACCTAAGCTGAGGAACCTTTTGGCTAACACTTTTCAAAGGCATACGTTGGCTTTATTATGAATTGTAAATGCAGGACACAGGAGAACAACAAAGCTTAACTTACAAAAACGAGGGGGCGGGGAAATGGAGCTCATCTAAAAGTAAATTTTAATCAAATAATTAAAATGTAAGGGGGGAGGTGTAAACACACAACTCCATAAGAGTGATAAAATAGAAAAAATGTAACACTCACAAACTCTCCAGTAACTGCAAACAGCTCATCACTTACATATTTTAGAAGATGTTTGTCTCAAAATCCATCAATCGAGCCTGTGTAGGCAGAAATAGCTATTTATAATATATTTTATTATGCATGTTAGTCTGTTTCAGTATCATTTCCATTAGCAAAGGTGAGATTGGGAAAAACTGGGACGCAAATTGGCATTTTGGTAATAGTGGATGACGGCACCCTCGAGAACTTTCCTTCTGAACAAATTGCTCTTTTTATTAGTACCAGCCAGTACTACCAAAATGCCAATTTGCACCCTGGTTTTTTCCCAATCTCACCTTTGCTAATGGAAATGATACTGAAACAGACTAACATACATAATAAAAAGTCTAAGAAAAATGGTTGAATTCCATTCATTTTAATATCTTGCGACATTGAACTACACATGAAGGAGTTCCAAAACTAAAATATTCTGTTAATCATTTTGAATGATTTGTGAGTGTTTTTATAGTTCCCAACATTGTTTGTTTATAGATATGTGCGTTGTGGTGCATTGGATATCGGCTCGGAACGAGAAATTGGGGAGCCGAGTTCGAATTCCAGCTGAATTCATTGTATTCACTTACGCACAAATACCCTTGGGAAAGGTATTAATCTGTTTATTCCTTCCAGTTATGGGTTAAATAACAGGACAGATTGGGTTCTATAGCCTTGGTCGGCAACCAGTCTACCGCAGAAAGCAATGGCAACCTACTGCAGGATAATCTTCTGCCCAGTCAGTCATGTCTCTTTCGAGACATGATCGCCCAAGTGTGTATCACATATGGCACTTAACTGACTGACCGAATTTGGAATAAAGCTCATTTTGTCTTTTTGCTTTGATAAAGTCCATCACAGGATGAAACGTGTAGTTGAGTTAAATACAGTTTTCCTCTTGTCTTCTTTTTATTTAACCATCCTCTCCTTAACCTCAGATCAAAACTGAGTATATATATATATATATATATATATATATACACATACACACACTAAGTCTGAAACCGTCTCACATAGAGAAATTGAAATACATATGAAAATATAAAAAAGTATAAAGGAGATGAAAGGGGACAAATGAATATACATTCTTAGTTTTAACATCCTTAAAAAGAAACACAGTATAGTATATGCTACAAATTATATTCCTATTTAGGATGCATGGGATTATTACTATTCTCTATGGTCAGCCAAACACCAACTGGTTACTGACTTTGCTGAGAGCTAATCAGCAACTGACTATTCTCCCTGACAAGCTGTTACGGGATCCTTAAGGGATCAGTCAAGGAACCCTTAAGGCACCAGTCAAGTGACCTTGTCAAAAGAGAGATAATAGCCTTCAGTATTCCTAAATCTGTAATATCAAGAGTAGGATTTATAACCTAAGATATCCTAGGTAGGATTTATAACCTAAGATATCCTAGGTAGGATTTATCAAATATATTTTAAAATTGTGATCCAGTGTTATGATTAAGATTTCTAAGGATAATGAATATTTTTGTAAAGAAGACCAAAAAAATTAAAATAAAATAAAATACATAAGTGATCAGTTTTATTTTTTTGTACCATTTTGCGTAGGAACTGAATCAACTTCTTATTATAGTAAAGTTTTGTAATTTGCTTGAAGCATTGTGTATATTAGGTATATAGTTAGGTCTTGAAGGCTGTCACAATGTGTTTAGTGAAATAAAGGAAGGTAAAGAAGTTTTTGGGTATTACCTATTTATTATACATTAATATTTCGAGATCAAAATCTCATATTCAGAATGGCAGAGTAGCATGTGTCTGTCCGCTGCTGATGCTGATGCTGCTGTCATTAATTTTACTGTGTTTTTGTGTGTGTAAGTGTGTTAGAGCATGTATATGTGTTTGTGTGTGTGTGTGTTTACTGTATATGTGTGATTTACAGTTGGGACCTTGTTCTGGTCTGATGATATTAGATGAGATGCTAACTTCTTATTATCACAGCCGACTAGATTTAACAATACTCCATTGCTCTTCTACTTAGAATTTTCTGTTTTAACAAACTTTATATGCAATTGAAATGCTGAAAAGTGCTCAGCTCAACCCACTTAACAGTAATAGCTAAACATCAACATTTTTTTTTAAAATTCTTCTTAGTGAAGTTGAGCATATTTCAGCCAACCATGATATGTAGCAATTCCTGGAGTCGGGGGTCAGTTTATTACTCAATCCCAAAACAGATTCCCCACTTCATCCCCAAGCAGAATTGTAATTGTATTTTTTTTTTTTTTAATCATTTCACCCCAGGTAAGGCAATAATGCCACTAGGACACAGAGAGGGAAAGAGAATGAGAAGACTTTAGCTAGGAGAGGTGAGAAAAAGGAAAATAAAGGAATATGATGCAGGAGGACGACTGACACTAATACAAAAGAGAGCTGAAAAGTTCTTGGCCTAACCCATTTAAAAAAAAATCTGGCCAAATGACCAAATACCAAAAATTGTTTTTTTTTTTATCCTTTTCCTTCATTTAAATAATAAAGTCATGTATATATTTGAAATTAAATCAGATACAACTTGAAAGTAATTGATGAGCAATTACAAGCACTTTTCAGTTGTTTTGAGATTTTGTGAACAGAAATTGTTTTTGGTTTTTGTTTATAATGATTTCATACCAAGCTAGACAGAAATGCCACTGGTATGCAGGTGGGCTGCAGTGAGAGAAAAAACAAGGTACAAGAGATGCCGAAGAAAGAATAGAGAGAGGGATGGGAGTCAAGGAGATTGAAGATGTCAACTGACATTGCATTTAAACTTTTGGAGGTTGTAGCTATCAGAAAAGCAAGCAAATGGAAGGGAGTTCCATAAATGGAAAGTGTGATAAAAGAAACTGTTATAGAAGAAGAGAAAGTTACATTTAACTATTTTGACAGTAAAAGGGTTGGACTTTGATGCCAATCTTGTTGCATGTATAAATACATGTGGTTAGGAGCAGTGGCCATGAAAATACTTGTAAAAAAGACAGAGGGAAGCCACATGATATTGGTGAGAAAGTGACTGAAGGTGGGCTGCCAAGTTATTGTAATTACAATAACTGTAGATGCTACCCAGGCAGGCGGAAAACTATATTGATTTGTGTTTTATGGCTTATAAACTGTTTGCAGATTAATTAAAGCCAGAAAATATTTTTAGATTTTAAGAAATTTTGGGAGATAATGGTTTACTGATAAGTCCTACTAATTAACCCATAGCTGGGGAAAAAGAGATTGATTCATACCTTTCCTAAGGTTTTCATGGCAAATGCTCTGACTAGCATTTTTCCCCCCTCTGGTACCCCAACCACATGTATTTATTCATGATACTTGATCGGCATCAAAGTCACACTCTTTTACTGTCGAAATAAGTAAATGTAACTACCTCTTCTATTTCAATAGTTTCTTTTCTCGCACTTCCCATTTGTGGAACTCTCTTCCATTTGCTTGCTTCCCTGATAGCTACAATCTGAAAAAGTTTAAATGCAAGGTCACTTGCCATCTTTTACGTACTTGATTCCCATCTATCTCTAATCTTTTTTTTGATAGGCCCTGTACCCTTTTTATTCTTTCACATTCTAACCCACTGCATACCAATGGTATTTCTGTCTTGCTTGGGGTTAAATGATTAAAAAAAAAAACAAAAAAAAAACAAAAACAAAAAGAAAATGGTTATTTTTGCATAAATAAATATAAATGAACCAGACTAGAATTGGAACTCAGCTCTCTAATCTCCAATTCTGAGCCATTATTAATAACACTAGCTGCAAATCCAAGCTTACAGAACCTGATACTATCAAGTGGTCACCATCTAGATACTGTAAACTATAGTTTTTTATAAAAAATTGCTATTTTTTAAGCATTTCTTAACTGTTTTTGAGACTTTGCAATTACCAATTTTTATTAAATATAAGTGTGCATGG
The DNA here is from genome assembly GCA_037127315.1 of Ascarosepion bandense. NCBI lineage: Eukaryota > Metazoa > Mollusca > Cephalopoda > Sepiida > Sepiidae > Ascarosepion > Ascarosepion bandense. The sequence goes on from JBBBDQ010000632.1 coordinate 2,787,253, forward strand.
GCTACCCAAACATGCTGAAATAATACATTTTATAGGGTCAATAGGCATCTATAACAAAATGGGGTAGACTGGCCTCCAATACAATGATGACATTATTTATGTAATGTGGTATGTAGAAGCACTAATAATATTAGTTTATATATGTGTTTTCTACACTTTATTTATTATATTAAATTCACTTTATTAATTGATTCATTTTCTATGGCTTATCAGCACTTTGCAGGTTATTTAAAACCAGAAAATAGTATATTTTAAGGAGTTTTTTTCTTTTTAGATAACAGTGATTCAGTGATACAAGTCTTACTAATTAACACATAATTGGGAATAAAGAGGTGGATTCATACCTAATCAGTACTTAATAAACAAACAAGACTTTATAATATGGATATAAAGTGGGAGACCAAATCTATATTACTATCAATATATAAACTGATCCTTCACTTCATGGCCATGGTAGTTTCTATAGATTTATCTTCCAGAGAATGTAAACAAATCCAAAAGACATGCCTGTGTAGTTAATCGGTATTTAAGTAATTATTTGATTCATGTTCCACGATTTATCAACCCTTTGTAGGTTTTCTAAAGTTAGAAAATACTTTTAGATTATAAAGTTTTTTATTAAATAATAATGGTTTATTGGTACATTTTTTTTACTAATTAATACATAGCTGGGAGGTGAATATGTTAATTTATACCTTTTCCGAAGGATATTTGTATATAAGTGAGTATAAAGAACCCAATGGGAATTGAAATTATCTATTGCCCCACTAGCACATTCAAGCTTACAGCATTGGAATTCCCAAAAAGTTACCCATCTATTGACTAGGTTTTACATTGCTTAACTCAATTTATTATAAGAGAATTGGTGCTTCAATGTGGACATAAATAAGCTCATTATTCTAACTGCACATCCAAGCTTACAGCACCTGGTATTTCCAAATGGTCACCCATTTAAGTACTGACTAGACTTAACATTGCTTAACTTTATTGATTGTATAAGAACTGGTGTTTGAATATGGTGTGGTCATAAGCCAAAACTAATTTTAAAGTGCAAAGAAAAGGAGAATTTGCCCAAATTATGAATAGAGATTTTGAAACAATCAAATGTTGATTCCAAAATTAGTTTCAAATATGAGAAATTTTTTATAATGAACTTTTGCAGCAAATTAATATTAATTTTTTTTTTTTTTCATCAACTTTCCATTTCTAAAGTATATAAATATTAGACAATATGAGTTTAAGTGTGACCAGTATAAAACATATATACAGAGATAAGACAGAAAGTTAAGATTATATATGTAAAATTTTTATCTATATATATAAAAAGCAACTTGTGAGTCTGTGTGACTGTTCCCTATGCACGCCTACATTTTTTAAGCTATACCATTCAAACTTTCTAGGGACACATATTTACAGGGATACCAGGATGACACATACTTTTTGAGTTTAAGTTCAGCAATTTTCTCTTTCGCACTTTTTGGCCAATGGACACGATTGTTTACATTTGCTCCATAAAACATCTAAGATCTAAGATGGTTGCTGAATTATGCCACAGAAATCAAATCACACGTGTCAAATGCAACTAAAATATTTTTTATTTAAAAAAAAAAGGTGGGGGCCTTTATATTTAATTTTTATTCCAATGTTTTAAAAATTCATTTGGTCAACAAAAAAATGTGAATATTTTTCCCCGTAATTTTGAAACAAAAGAAATATTTTTTTTTAAAAAAGTGTTTTTTCAAACAAACACAATTTGTAAAATAAAAAGTGGCATCTTCTCCTACTACTAAAATGTTCTGAGGTGCACGGGCAACGCCGGGTTATGATGCTAATTTTACTATAAAATAAAGGTTGTGGGGAATGTGACTTATTATACCAATAATTGTTGCTACTACTGGAACACATTACCCATTGCCTAACGCCTCACACATTCACTGTTTGACTAACATAAACATTTAGCAAGTTTTAATGAATATTAATGGATGTAATTTTTTCCTCATAGAGGAATTCAGTGATGCACCTGTTTCTCATGTACTTTCATATCAGATACTAGTTTACCAGACTGCAATCCGAAACAAGGCAAAAACTGATGTATTATTGGTAGGAAGTTTTAAACTTTGGTACTACTAGAACCAAAGGATGTGCATTGTGGTGCAGTGGATATTGACCCGGAACGAGAAATCGGGAAACCGAGTTCGAATTCCAGTTAATTTCATTGCATTCACTTATGCACAAATACTCTTGGGAAAGGTATTAATCCATCTCTTCCCTTATGGGTTAAATAATAGGACAGATTGGGTTCTATAGCCTTGGTTGGCAACCAGTCTACCGCAGAAAGCAATGGCAACCTACTGCGGGATAATCTTCTACCCAGTCAGTTATGTCTCTTTCGAGACATGATCGCCCAAGTGTGTATCACGTATGGCACTTAACTGACTGACTAGAACCAATATTCCTGATGTCATAGGCTAATGTAATAAAATAAAAAATGTTAATTTTAGAGAAACGTGTCAATCACCTTGAATTTAGCTTACTTTACTAGGATTGAGATGAAAAGAAATATTATTTTAAAAACACAAAAAAAAATTGTAAAAAGAAATGAAAAGCAGGAATCTCTTTTCTTAAAAATTAAAAAAAAATGGGTAAAATATCACTTCTCAATAAATAAGATCAAATATTTTTGCAGTACTGAACCTTTTATAGTTTATTCAGCAATAAATTTTAAAGCAAAACCTTTAAACCTATTCAGTCAGTTAAGTGCCATACGTGATATATGCTTTGGACGATCATGTCTTGAAAGAAACATGACTGACTGGGCAGAAGATTATCCCGCAGTAGGTTGCCATTGCTTTCTGCAGTAGACTGGTTGCCGACCAAGGCTAGAGAACCCAATCTGTCCTATTATTTAACCCATAACTGGAGGGAAGAGATGGATTAATACCTTTCCCAAGGGTATTTGTGCGTAAGTGAATGCAAGGAATTCAACTAGAATTTGAACTTGGTACCTATTACTTATCACAATAATTGGTTAAAAGACGCTGACATTGATGGGTCAGTTTGACATTGATATCAAGAGACTTTATGTTGAAAATTTACAGTAGATTCGATTGAAGAGAAGAAAGGTGACATTTTTTAAAACGCTTTCACTGCTGTATTGTTAGAGAATTGTTGCTTATTTTGGATTAAATAGAAAATTGACATTTACTGGAATTAAATAACTAAGGATGCTGAGGGGAATTTCTTATGGGTGCCATTATTTTGGCTTGGGTTGGAAACTTTTGCAGTGCAGACTAAGCTAAATGAGACCCCCCCTGCAAAACGTACAATATAATAAAAAGGTAAATTTTCATTTTAGGACCCGAAGGCCTTTACCCACTTCAAATCTTTCCAAAACATCCCTATTTCCATGCAAATGTACATGCTAAACTCAAATCGATAATTGTTTATAGAAGAAACGTCCCTTTTTCTCATGTTATAGGCCAGAAACAAATCGGACTATATCTCACCCCTTACCACCGTTCTCATATCTGATTAACCGCTGAATGACTTGAGGCGTAGGATACTGAATTCATTCTATTTACTCCCTCTTTAGCAATTACTCCGTGATTTGTTGTGTTTCAGAACTCATTTTCCGTGCATTAATTGCAAAATGGAAGTAAAAAAAATTGAAAAATCGGAAATCTACGCGTGAAGTCAGTCTGCAGTGAATAACATTTTCTAACCGTGGCTAGGGGGTGAGATAAACAGTGACAAGAAGTTCCATATTTTTCTTCGATAAAATGAAAAAAAGGTAGGTTTCTTCAATAAACAATTATCGATTTGTGTTCATCATATACACTTGCACGAAAATAGGGATGTTTTGGAAAGATTTGAAGGAGTAAAGGACTTTGGGTCCTAAAACGAAAATTTACCAATAAAGATATATCACAAAACAAGTTGTATTGTATACTACTTTAAGTTGAAAATAGTTTGGAAATAGCACTAAGTGCTAGTTAGTTATAACACAAATGCACGGATGAACATTTGACAGTGTCTTGCAAATGTATATGATACTATAGGCATTCCCATCGTGTTACAGGTGAAGTTGTAACAAAATAAAAGAAAATGATTGAGCGAAATCACAGACAAATATTGAATTTACAAAAAAACACCAAATAAAATATTTACAAATATACAATTTTTGCTGCATTCAAAACAAGAAACATAGAGTTTACTATTGGTGAGTGTTCCGAGGAGAAAAGAGAAAGGTAAGGTGTCAAATATCTTTACCCAGTTAAGCTAGCAAAGTAGTTTAAGTGCTATACTTTTTGGTAATCTTTAAATGTGTATATAACTCTTAGTTTAATCAATGAAAGAGTCAAAACATCTATTTATCCATTTAACTCCATGAGGTTCTCTTTCAGGTTTTAGATGGTTGGCAACTTTTAGTCTAGATTCTCTCGACTGGATATACAAATCCTGAATTGGGCCGGAGTTGATAATGTCAGCAAATCCTTTTAACAACTAACTACTCTCTTCCCAAAACCTATTTTTATAGGGGGACTAACACCTAATTTGCATATTTCTCGAATCATTTAGAATTTATTCGATTTTACTGGAATATTCTACAATCTTCCAAAATGTTCTATTACTAATTTCCTTATTTTTATGACTACTTCATGAATTAAAACTTTTTTGTAATACCAAGTAGGACTCAATAGAATCCTTTTACTACAACTTTTTAGACATTATTAATATTATTTTTATATATAAATGCATCCTTGTAACAATAGGTGGTTTTTATCTCGATCTCAAGTATTAATGTTTTCTGTGGAACAAAAGAGAGAGTTCTTTTTGCAGTTTAGTCATCAAGTGGAATCTACTCTGAAGAATAACATACAAGTAAAGGAATTGATGAGTGTTTTTTAGGGATTAAGTGGCAACAAAACCGGTAATAGGGTGTATCCGAGTGCTGGTCTATATTAACAGTCATGCTTGTGATTGAGAAGATTTCTGGTCTAGTCTTGGCTGAGGATGTATGTGTCTGTCCCCTCTAATTTCATATTGCCAACAAGTATATAGTAGTTGGGAAAGGAGTTGGTTGGAGGAAATAGCTGGCAGAAGTTGTCCCAAGTAACTCCCACCTAAATGATGAGCACGCAATGACCTAAATAAACACTAACATGGGGAAAAAGGGTTTGAATCTTTACTTCTTGTGGTGATGTTTTTATTATGATTGTAGGAATGAACCAAAATGACCTCAGGTCAGATACTACGACCATGCAGAGAATACATTGTTTCTTTTACCCTCTCTGTCTCTAAACAACTCCCAAGAACTAAGATACCCAAATCTATTCCCTTTTCTTTCTCTGCTACTATTTCTCTTTCCCCTACTCTCTCTATCTCCCTGACCCATGCTTGACCTAAAGGATTGGCCAGTCCCTCTCTGGCTTCTAAGCAGGCAACATGTGTTCAGTTGCTACCAGACACTTAACACGAAAGTATGTAAAAATAAGAAAATAAAATATTCCTCTCAAGCTAATATTTGTATCCACTTCTTTGTCAATTATACCCACAAAGATACCAAATATTACATGATACTTTGTAAGCATGCATCACCCGTTTCCCAGATTTTGATGAACATGAATGATGATTAAAGGATTGAAATGCAACATGGGATGATCATGGATATATATATATCTTAGGAGTAATACATAAATAAATATCTATTAAATAAATGTAATGAAATAAATGTCATACGTAAACATTGCAAAATGTTCACCTTACAATAGGGTTAAAAAAATCCTTTAGCTTACAAATATCTAATAATTTGTTTTATATTATAATATCATAATTAAATAGATATTAAAAATTTTAATAATTAGATATAATTAGGTAATATGATATTAAAATTGTATTATGATATAATAACAATAATAGATTCTAAAATAATGAACTGGATATTAAAATTTTTTTAATTAAATAGATATTAAAAATTTTAATAATTAGATATAATTAGGTAATATGATATTAAAAATTGTATTATGATATAATAACAATAATAGATTCTAAAATAATGAACTGGATATTAAATTTTTTTTAATTAAATAGATATTAAAAATTTTAATAATAAGATATAATTAGATAATATGATATTAAAATTGTATTATGATATAATAACAATAATAGATTCTAAAATAATGAACTGGATATTAAAATTTTTTTAATTAAATAGATATTAAAAATTTTAATAATTAGATATAATTAGGTAATATGATATTAAAATTGTATTATGATATAATAACAATAATAGATTCTAAAATAATGAACTGGATATTAAAATTTTTTTAATTAAATAGATATTAAAAATTTTAATAATTAGATATAATTAGGTAATATGATATTAAAATTGTATTATGATATAATAACAATAATAGATTCTAAAATAATGAACTGGATATTAAAATTTTTTTAATTAAATAGATATTAAAAATTTTAATAATTAGATATAATTAGGTAATATGATATTAAAATTGTATTATGATATAATAACAATAATAGATTCTAAAATAATGAACTGGATATTAAAATTTTTTTTAAGTAAATAGATATTAAAAATTTTAATAATTAGATATAATTAGGTAATATGATATTAAAAATTGTATTATGATATAATAACAATAATAGATTCTAAAATAATGAACTGGATATTAAAATTTAATCATTAGATATAATTAGGTAATATGATCTTAAAAATTGTATTATGATATAATAACAATAATAGATTCTAAAATAATGAACTGGATATTAAAATTTTTTTAATTAAATAGATATTAAAAATTTTAATAATTAGATATAATTAGGTAATATGATATTAAAAATTGTATTATGATATAATAACAATAATAGATTCTAAAATAATGAACTGGATATTAAAATTTTTTTAATTAAGTAGATATTAAAAATTTTAATAATTAGATATAATTAGGTAATATGATATTAAAAATTGTATTATGATATAATAACAATAATAGATTCTAAAATAATGAACTGGATATTAAAATTTTTTTAATTAAATAGATATTAAAAATTTTAATCATTAGATATAATTAGGTAATATGATATTAAAAATTGTATTATGATATAATAACAATAATAGATTCTAAAATAATGAACTGGATATTAAAATTTTTTTTAAGTAAATAGATATTAAAAATTTTAATAATTAGATATAATTAGGTAATATGATATTAAAAATTGTATTATGATATAATAACAATAATAGATTCTAAAATAATGAACTGGATATTAAAATTTTTTTAATTAAATAGATATTAAAAATTTTAACAAACTAAGAGTTTTTGAAAGATTAGGATAAAATGCATTCTGAATCAAAATAAAAACAGTATAATTGCCCTTAAAGGTCCCTTTAAGTCAGATCAAAAATATAAAATGTTTTCTTTCTCTTTTGTTTTAGAAAATGCTGGGATACAGAGAAAACTAAGATGGTAATCTTTTAACAATAATGGATACATCAACAAAAATGTAGTCTAGACAGAGGTTTTGATAGACTGACATTTTTCCCGTTAACATTGAAAGAAGAAATCATGTATTCCTCCAAAATTTAACTCATATTTTCAAATTTAAAATGGGTTCCCATTCTGATTAGTTAAATTGAACACACACACAAATTTTTCTATCTTCCCATAAATAACAAACATATGAAAGAAATAGATGAACAGGATTCAATGGATTCGACAGATATTTATTTGTAAAAGGGATCACCTTGCCTCACGTGTCACATATTGTTCTATCTTCCATAAACAACAAACATACTGTTTGTTATATTCAAATGAAAATTTTCACAACAATAAAAATTGCCTGATGATGAGGTAAAATCATGAAACACAGAAATTTTTGTGTAGCAATGTAAACTATATTAATTTGAAATAAAAAAAAACAAATTTAATTATATATATATAAGGACTAACACAAATATAAAATTTGTCACTTAGCTTTATTATAGTAGATATTATATTGGATTTATGTTGTGTGTGTGTGTGAACAGCAGGCAATGTAACTTTTGTAAAGATGTGTAGATACAGCTTGAAATCCTATGTGGATAACAGGATATGTAAATTTTGCTAAGAGAAATAAGTTCATTTTAAAAATGTATATATTCATTGATAACAGTTCATATAAGTTTCATAAAGATGTACAAGGTTTTTGCATAGCTGTGGAAATGTTAATGATTTAAATATGCAACAAAGTGAATTTCATTCTCAAACCAATTAAAAACTACTTGAAAAAAATGTTTGTCTGTAGCTCCTTCATTGTATGTTATTTGTAAAGAGCTATAACAGAAACAAAAATATTTTTCCTGCAAAGCTCCTTCAGTGTAAGATTACAGCATAATATTGAGATACCTATGCAGAGACCTTTCTTCATGAACATGCAAATATGATGAAAAATTTTTTCAACAGAAGTTATCCAAAATATTAAACTTTTACAGAAATGTATAACCCCATACCTTCTCTTAACACCCACTAAGTGGCATCATGTAAATGTTGGAGTTTTTTGGGGGGGTACCCTTGTATACTGGTCAGCCAGCAATGGGTTGACTCATTTTATAGTGCACCAATAGAATGGTTAACCAATCAGAAAGCTCAAAATATTCAATGCGACGTGTATAAAAGGCGACCATATTTTTCCGAGTATTGGCGATATAATCCGATTCAGTAGGGTGTTAATCTTTGACGTTGTTTCATTGAACAGATTACATACTGCGCTGTATTCTATATTCATAAACTATGGCCGACATGGTCAATAATAAAGCAATATCAAAGAAAGGGGCACAAAATTGTCTCTCGTTTCACTCTTCAACCACAGGATACATGGTGACAAAATCTGTCTTGTTTTCCCCGCTAGGATAACTTTTAATCCATTGGCAAACAAACTTTTTTAGTCCAAGCAAACCTCACGGTGCATTACATACAACAAACTATCTCACGAATACATTTCTCCATTCCATACAAGTAAATATACCAGTTCAACAAATGAGACAACACCACAACAAACAGACGACAAACTGGTACATAATTGTCATTACAAGAATTTCAGAGAAATATAGTCACTCACTTTCTCACCCATAGTAGTTTGTTGAAGAATGGACTTTTCTCTTCTTTTCAGAACTATGTCACACCTGGTTCTGTTTATAAATATATATATATGTAGAGAGAAAATCCATGTATGCGTTGAATTCATTTATTTTTAAAATGTTGACATATTCAACCCATTTCTATAACAAAATCAAATTTTTTCTCAAAACTTTTCTCAGAAAATTTTGAAGAAATGTAAAAATCTTAGTGTGAGGGACAAATTTCATATGTTTATACAAAGTGAAATAAATTATAATATTCATAATAAAAATAAAAATAAATGTTTCATATAAATATTAAATAAAATTAAATTCTGTGCTTACCTGTTATGGAAAACCTTCCAAAAGACCTTGGCATTTTCTGTTGTTGTTGACTTAAGTGTCATGTCCTTTGATGCTGCAAACATGTGAACTCCATTCAGAGTGCCAATCAAGGGAAATGGAAGCTAAAAATGGACCACAAGAGGAAAAGATTTAGTTATTTTTTTTCTAGCAAAAACGAAAAGATAAAAGATAAGTTACAGGAACTGCTGTCTACCAAACAAAGAACAAACATGTATTATTAACATGTTGTATTATTAACAATAATAGCAGGACATTATAAACTTATTGTACATACTTTTGTACAAGCTTACTTCATGTACAGTGTGACCCCTCAAGTTTTTGTGAAAAACCTGACTTTTTCATATAGCTTATGTATAATGTGACCCTAGCTTCTGAACAATACTAGTAAAGCCTACTGTAGTCAAATATTGCAGTACTGTGAATCACCCTGAACATATTTTATAACAAACAAATGGTCTTTAATTTCATTCTTTTGTTGTACAAAGCTACCCCAAAATGGTGAGAAAAACCATTAACCAATACAAAGATTTAGAGCTAAAGGATAGCAGTTTTGTTCTAAAAACATTAAAATTTTCAAATTATTTTTTATCCAAGTCCACTACAGATTAGAGGTCCTTTTCATGATCAGCAGTGAGGTTTGCTTTGTTAGCCTTGGTAGGTTTCTTATTGAGGCAGTAGTAAATGGTGGTGTCATCAGTGTAAAATGCCTACTTGGGATCTGATTACAGAGGGGAGGTCATTGATGAAGATCAGAAAAAGCGTAAGAACTAGGATAGAGCCTTGAGAGACATACGCATTTATATGCCCATTCAATACAAACTTCATTACGCTATTTGATAGGAATGATTAGATTAAATCAAACAAGCGTTCAGTTAAACCATAGCTGTGTAGCTTGTGCAGAAGGCCAGTGTGTCAGATTCTGTCAAAATCTTTGGAGATATCTAGGGCAACAACTTGAGCTTCGCTGTTCTTATCAAGAGCCTGGTATATATACTATGTGATGGTTGTTAGCATATCAGCAGTAGACCTGGTGAAACAGAAGCCATACTGTTTGTTGAAGAATAGGCTGTGGGCTGTGAGATGTTGAACCACCTCGGCATTGATAATAGCCTTGAACACTTTACTAAAAATTGGTAGGAGGATGATAGGGCGATAATTAGAGGAGTCTGAGGGTTCTCCAGTGTTTTTAAAAACAAGAACCACAGCGAAGGACTTCCAACAGGCAGGAAAGCAAGACGCAGACAGGCAGTAATTGTAGAGTTTTGAGAGAAAAGAGGAGAGTTCAGGGGCATATTTCTTTATGACGATGACTGGTATTCTGTCACCTTCACTTGCTTTATGGGAATCAAGCTTTGAAATTATGTTACAGGCTAATGAGGGGGGCAATGTAAACGTCACTCAGTTGAGCCTCAGTTCTAGGTTAGAAGTCAGGTGCAGATGGATACTCCAGACAAATCAAATGTGGAGTTGGTGGAGAATTTGTGAGCAAAGTGCTCAGCTTTGTCCACTGTAGCTGTGAGGACCTCAAATTTATGGATTAAAGAGGGATTGAAAGTTTTCTGTTGTTTAGCACACTTTTGCAGAGATGTCAGTCGTCCTTAGAGCCAAACTTGCGGGATGTTATATGCTGCTTCATTATATTAGCAAACAACAGCTTAGCATCATTTAGAACAAATATTTATTGTGTGCAGAGACAAAAAGGCGCCGATCATGGTCAGACATATCATGCTGGTAAAGCTGAAAGAAGTGGTTCCTGTGGGCAATGATGGCCAAGCAAGCATGAAAGAACCAAGGAGAAGAATGAGGTTTGTGTCAGAACTTCCTTGATGGGATGAAAGCAGACCTCAGATGCACAATCTTCAACAGGGAGACTAAAAACTTATTTCCAAGAGACATCACAAAGAAAGTCTCGGAATGCCTCCCAGTCCACTCTTTGATAGCAGTAGGATATTCTGCATGTAGGAGGTTTCTGGGAGGGAGGGAAAGTGGAAGGAGATATTAATGAAAACCATGGAATGATCGGAGCTGCCAACAGAGCTGCATGGAATGGCAATAGTCAAGAATAGAAGTGAAACAGAGATCTAGCAGTGAGCCGAGTCCATTAGGATTATTGGGGAAACACATAGGGAAACCTACCATTTGTTTGATAGATTGAGTAATTGAAAAGTTCATGGTGTGAACAGCAGCAAGATCTGTGACAGAGTTTTCCAGCCACTTGGCATGGTTGGCATTAAAGTCACCAACATAAATATGTTAGCAAACGAATGAAAGAAAATGTCCTTGTCTATATTATTTGAGATGCTATCTAATATGAAACAGTCAAGAGAGGAAGGGAAGCAGTAGAGAAAGAAAAGATAGCTAACTGAGCTTAGTAGAAAGAGATGGAAACACATGTAGGAATGGCCTGGAGATTCAAGAGAAATCACCCTGGCTAGAGGGAGATGTTTGCTGACATAAACACCAAGACTATGCATATAGAAACTGGAGTCCTTCCTAAAAAGGGGAAGGTAACCGGGAATATAGAAATCAGCAAAGGGATAGAAGGGTTAAGGTTACTTTCACAGAGAGCTAAGATATCAGGGGATTTTTCACAGAGAAAGGATTCAATGCTGCAAAAGTTGGTATGAATATCATAGATGTTTGACAAATAGATGCTGACAGGTTTAGGTGTTTTTTGTTAACCTGGTTTAGTTTTATTACTTTGATTGTATACCGTCATGATTAGAAAGTTTTTGGCAAGGCGAGGCCTAGAGTAGCAGTAAGAGTCAGTCCTCAAATGCAAAACATGTATTGGAGGCACTTGCAGACACAAAAATCCATGTGTGACATGACACTACAAAAACCCCGATTTTATTCAACTGTTGATCAGAGCAGCCTCTCAAGATGCTATGCAAAAGTTCAGGCTCTTAACTACCAGTTGGAGGTAGCAATCAGGATACTGCCAACCCAGTATCCTCAGTATAAAAAGACATTGCTACCATTTACACACATTACAAAAATCTTGTGACAACAACACTATTATGATGTCAAGAGAGGAAAGAAAACCATGAACTCTTTTCTAAACAAGGAACAAGGGACAAGCCACTACTCCTGTTCAAAAGAAGGGGCAGGACAGTATTTACATTATTCGGACTATTGTCCTCATCTTTGTTGCCATTTGTACGTTTTGGTCGTTGTACTTCTTCAGGTGTCTGGAATTTCGAATAGAACCCTTCATTACAATCACTGGGGTATATGAACAGAAGAAGGCTGGAGCATACAATGGCCAAAACATTGTACAAATGGCAACAAAGATGAGAACAATAGCCTGAACAACGTAAATACTACCTCATCTCAGAAATATAGACAAATACTGAACCAGGCGATAGTAGATCTACAACATATATTGAAATTAAAAAATCTATTCTTTTGGGTTACATTGATTGTTAAATTTTTGTGACACACAATGAGAAAAAAGGGATTAAAGAATTTAATACTGAAAGGACACATCGAAAACAACAGCGGAAGAGAAAAACAGTTAAATAACCTGTAGGGGTACAAGTTGAGGACTGGGAGGTATGGTCATAGGACAAGTGTTGTTAAGAGCTACAAAAAAACAGCAAGCTGTAGTGAGTCATCAATGCAAGAGGATGCTTCCTTGATCAATAAACTCTTAACCTGTACAACATTATCTTCCCAACGTATCCTCATAAACAATGCTTCTTACTTCATAACCCCTCTGCCTTGAGTGGCTCTTGGGCTTTGTATACAGAGATCATCATAGTGAACATATATATAAATATGGCATATAAAGGGAGGAGATGTAAAAACTTGTTCTGATATAACATTAGCAGCTGCATAAAATTTACTGACCACAGCTCTGGGTATCCAGATGACCAACAGATAAAGCACTTGTTAAGTGGCAAGATGTAAAGGTTTCAGTTAATATAATTTTTTAGTAAAGTGAATTTGATTTTGAAAAGAATTCAAAATGGAATTTATCTCATTTGCTGCAGTTAATTATTGAATTGTCCTCTAACTTGAGAGCCTCACCATGATGTACCTGTGACCAAGGTAAGCCTTTAAATTGTAGTTCGACATAGTGGAATGGGCTCTGCTAGGACTACTTCTTTAAGACACACTGTGGATGAATGAATATCTCTTTGGCTTCCAACTTGTATATGTGGAAGGAATCAAGAAAGTTCCACTCAGACAGTTTCTTCTCACAAACTTCTACTTTGGAAAACAGACTCCCAAAAGGATGCTTTCTTGATCACTGCACTCTTATTACCCTCTTGAAGTCTAGGGTGAATAGTTACCCGTCCTACACATCCTCATAATCTGCACTTCTTACTTTCTTCTCTTATGTCCATGTAACAGCCTCATTGAGTAATCACCTATCTTGAGTGGCTCTTTAGTCTTTTACTGGGTGAACATTTAATTTAAAAATAAAGAAGAATTTTTTTTTAGTGTGATGACAATTTAAGATCTACCTCTGGCTTAGGTAAATAATTCAATAGCTCAATCTAAATTTTATCAGAAGGATAATTCAGTTATGACTGTTCGACATGATGGTCTATTATTTGAATACTATTGATATTTTGTCTTTAACTAACTTAATTCATTTGTGGACAATAATTTACAGAATAAATACTTTCAAAAAAATTTATCATGCATCAAAAAATTAATTTAAAAATATATATATATTATCTTTGTTTTAACCTATTTAGTTTGGTATATAATAATTTTCTATTAAATTTAACAATTACCTATATAACCTTGATTTTGAATCATTCTTGTAAAAATAAAACAATTCGATTTAGTTTTCATATCATTCTTTGCAAACCAGAAATATAATTCTAATATCAAATTAATAAAAATATACTGTGGAAAATGGTAAAAAATGTGTTCCAGCATTATAATGGTAATCCATTATTTGAATAATGACTTCAAAACCAATCTTAAATGAATTTCTGATGCAGTCTCTTAAAAAATTCTTCTCCAAACAAAAAAGAAAAAGGTTCTACTGAGAAAAAAGAAAACAGTGGGAGGAGCATCTAAAACATTAATAAAGTCAGTCAATGCACTAATATATCCCAAACTATTTCTTAAGAACAGGGTAACTGCTTTCAATCCTTTTTTAATTTTTTTTTTATAATCATATCGCCCCAAGCAAGGCAGTTTACTGCCACTAGTGCACAGGGGGTTACATAGGAGGAAAGTTATAAAAAAGAGTAACAGGTTATAGGGTGTGTTAGGAAGTGGGTAAGAGAAGAATGAGAATACTGATGAGAGTGGAGTGGACGGAGAAAGGAGCATGAGGGAGAGGATGCAAGTTAGTGAGATAGGAGATGACTATTGATATTACATTTAAATTCTTGGAGATTGTAGTTGTCGAGAAAGCAAGTAAACAGAAAGGAATTCCACAGGCAGGAAGTGTGAGAAAAGAAGCTGCTGGAGTAGAATTTGCATTTACATTTTATTGATTTCACAGTAAAAGGGTGGGACTGAGTTGCTAATCTTGTGGCTTGAGTAAATTTATATATAGGGGGCACCAGTGAGCTAAGTTCATTGGAGTAGAAGCCGTGAAAGTATTTGTAGAAGAGACACAAGGAAGCCACATTGCACTGATGAGAAAGCAACTGTATCCTAGCTGCCAAGTTGGGGTCAATCACATTACGGATTCTCCATTAGATTTGGTCGAGGACACCGAGGTGGATAGCAAAAGCACCCAACCAGATATGGCAGCAGTATTCAATGTACGGGCAGATGGTAGATTTATATGTGTGCAGGATTGTTTCATACGGGGAAAACCTTCCTGGCCCTACACAGAGAACCAACTTTCTTAGCAGCGGATTTAGCTATGTATTCTATATAGTCATTCAACTTGAGGTCTGTTGTGAGAGTTAACCCAAGGAGGCACAGTGTTTTGCTTTCAGGGAGACTAGCCTGATCTATGCTAATGAGGGGTAGGAGCAATTGTCTGTGATAGTTAATAGATAGCAGTGTTGTTTTGGGACCTAGTTGCCAATCTTGTGGCTCAAGTAAATTCGTGTATAAGGGTCACCAGGGAGCTAAGTTCATCGGAGAAGAAGCTGTGAAAATATTGGTTGGGAAGTGGCAGGTGTTGAAGCACAGGTAAATGCCAGAATATTGAATACTGATTTTCAAATTTGACGTAAGTTTTACTACTAGGAAGATTGGTGCTACACCATCTTCCTATGTCTATTTGGGTTCATACTGGGAGACCTAAGTAGAGCCATTTGCATAGTTCTACCTAAAAAGCTTGGTTTAAATAAATGGGAAAGTCATTAGAAAATTAGTCTAAAGAGCCATATAACAAAACTTTTCATCCAAATTCTGATAAAGAGAGAAGACAGTTGAAGGTTATATACCTATGTTTTACAGATTACGCACATACGTTTGATAAAGTACATGATAGGGAACTGTGGAACTGCTTGGTAACCATGACATATTTGGAAAGGATATTAGAATAATCTAGAACCTATACAGGCATCAAACTGACTGCAAATGGATAAAAAATCAATTTAATAACTATACAAAAATAGAAAGTGGTGTAAGACAAGGATGAATCTTCTCTCCAGACATATTCAATCTACACAATGAAGTGATTTTCAAAGAATTAGAAGTCCTACTAAGATTCATTTTTGGTGGTCAAAATCAAAACAACATAAGAGATACAGATGACACTGTTGATATCAGACATAGAAAAGAAACTCCAAGAACTCCTACAGAATGTCGTGAAGGAAAGTGAAAAGAAAAAAACTAAACATTAGATGAGAGAAGATAGAATGCACAGTTGACAACAAAAGAAACAGCACAACATTCAAATTTTAAATTGGAAATACCAAAATCAAACAAGTAAAATAATTTCAATATTAAGGAAGTATTTTAAGAAATAAGTATTTTAACAGATACTGACATAAGTAAGTTTGGGATAGCAAAAGTTGCATTCCAAAAGCTAAGAAAAGTATTAAGAAATAGGAAAATTTTGTTACAAACAAAAAGTAATGAACTGTTACATAATATCATTCCTTCTACATTGCAGTGAATGATACACAATCTCTTTACAGACGAAGAAGCTACTTGAAATAACAGAAATGTAATCCTATAGACAGATGCTAAGAATACTCTAGTCTGAGCATGTGAGCAATGACAAAGTCTTAGCAAAAAGGACATTTATACTTAACATCAGGAAGAGGTAACTGAAATTTCTAGGACACATAATGAGGAAAGAAGAGTTGGGAAATTTGATACTCACAGGACAGAATGAAAGCAAATACAGAGGAAAACAGCATATAACCTACCTAGTGAGCTTGAGTTAATGGATGATGGAACAGGGTGTAGGAGTAATAGCAAAAAAGGCAAAAGTTATTAAGAGCTACAAAAAAGAGGAACTTATGGAGAGCCTTGATCTCCAACCTCTTTAAGAGGTATGGTACATAGACGAGCAAACATCAATCTTCTCTTGGTGCTTGAGATAAAGTCAAAAACCTTGATATTTAATGCTGATTTTCAAGGTCGGATCATCTTACTTAGAAGATTGGTGTGACCATTTTCCCACTCAAATTTCTTTTCATTTGACCTTGTTCAAAATAGTTTTGACATTTGATAAATATGCTTCAGGTTTTCCTTCATAAAAAAACAAAATAACCAAGTCCCCAAAATTTTCCTGCAGTAGGCTGGTTACCAACCAAAGCTATAGAACCCAATCTGCCCTGTTATTTAATCCATAGCTGGAGATAAGAGATGGATTAATACCTTTTCCAAAGTTATTTGTACATAAGTGAATGCAATGAATTCAACTGGAATTTGAACTCGGCTCCACCGATTTCTTATTCCGAGCCAATATCTACTGCACCACAACGCACATCCACTTAACTTATACACTCCTCGTAAGCATTCCTTATCTGATCAAATACACTCCTTAATAAGAACTTCTAAGGCTATCATATACTCCTTATAAGAAGTACTTAGTTTAGCAAAAGAATTCCTCAGGTTGGCAAATACACCCTTAGATCCTGAGAGAAGCTAGAACAAATTAAGTGTTAAAACTGAACGACTCTTGTTTATAAAGGTAAAGTGTTTAGAGTTTGTCGGATGAAGCAATGTCTTGATTCAGTGATTTAAGCAAATCAATAGTGTAGAAAAATGCTGATATTTTTTGTTCCAGGTGAGAAGAATGGGGAACAAATTCTGTTTGTTGACTGAGAAGCCAATCATTTGGTCAGTTTCCTTAATAATTGCTCACAATTTTTCCAATTAAAATCGAAAATGGACACTGCGCCAGACAAATTTCTCACCCAGAGATTGATACAAATATAATTAATATTTGTTATTTGTATTTGCACGTACAAGTCAAAATGTGATTTCTTTTTTTTTTTTTCCTGAGTTATGAGTTAATTGTTAGGATTTTGACTCGTTAGACTCTGAATCATATTGGCTCAAAATTTCTATGGCTCGTCCATTTGCAATCAAATCAATAAAAATATTACAGAAAACTAAAGAGAAATTGCCGCCAAAAGTAACTAATTAATTTCAGTTTTATCATGCGTCAATTAGAAGGATTTAGCAAGATTCATTTGTAAAATGTTTCAGGTAAGTATTGAAAAGAGGAAAACAGAACGATAAAGCAACACAAAAAGGGAGAAGTGACAGAGCGATTGAGAAAGAGAAAGAGAGAGAGAGCAATGCATAATGAAATGAAAACAGAGAGGTGGGTGAGTGTGTGTAAGAGAGATAAAGAAAGTCAAAGTGGGCAAAGATAGATGAGAGAGAATGCAGGTAAGAAAGAAAACAGGTGAGAGAAATGTGAGAGTAAGAGTAGATGAGGGGAAAAGAGAGAGAGAGAGCAAAAAGTGAAAGGAGAGCGAAAGAAAGAGAGACAGAGAGAGAGAATGAGAGAGAGAGAGAGAACATGCAAAATAAAAGAAAGATTGAGTTGTAATTTTTTTTAATCAACTTTTTCTGAGTTATTTAAAGCCCAAACATATTTTGGATTGTGTAGGACCTTGCTGCATGACAATTTTTGCCTCACACCATTGGCGACAATTTTTTAATCACATGTAAATGATATTAAAAGATTTGTGCAGATTAAATGCCAAAAGGATCAGACGGCTAATTTTAAAAACAACCAGCGTTGATTGGTTAGTATATTTCAAAACACTCATGCAACATGTTTTAGGTTGAAAATTGTGCCAAATTTTCTGATCCTATCATGTTATCTGACTTGGCCATTTAAGCAAGTCCATATGTGGTCAGAACCAATGAGTGATGAATGAAAGCAAACAGTCAACCAACCATTAATTATGTAGCAGTAATTAGTTAAGCTTTTTCTGTCGATATCACCTGTCCAGACAACACACAGTTTTACGCCTTCCTCTTCACTTAACAAAGAAAGAAAGAAATAAGCTCATCACACAAATCAACGATGATGACAAGCATTTACACACTTTTCTCTTCACTTTAGCGCCAACAACACAATAGAAGACAGAATCTTTAGTCAGCATTTTGAACCTAGGAAGAAGCAGACATATCAAACTTGTTTCATGAATAATCAAAACAAAAAGGTACTCATCATACCAGATCTTTTTCTTCAATGAGAAAGTTTAAAGGTTAATGAAAAATTAACATATTATCGAACTTCTATCTCAGAGAACAAATCCTACAAATAACACTCGACAAAGACCTGCATCAGAAGAATCTTCATTTTAAAACAATCAAGAAGCTCTAAGTTCAACAAACTTTTTTCAACAATACAAACTTTATTTTCCTTACGATCATTTACATACATTTTCATTTTGACTCATAACTACGCACACAAACACTTTCTTTATATTAACATAATGCAACTTCAAACTATTTCCAGCATACACAACAAATTGGTGATCTCATTACAAATTTGTAACCCTTAAATAAAAGTTATAAACTAGTTCATTTTGACAATTGTACTTGTTTTTTATCCTTGTGCCATACATGCAAATTAAAATGTTGTTGGAGTAAATTTCATGCAGCTCATAAAATGTTCCCTCTGATAATATCAACATAATAAAATACACCCAACTTTGCAACAATTAAAATAATTATTTTCGTCATTTTGTGGGTGAATATTGTATTAGAGTCATTCCATGGAAAATCAACCAGGGTCTGACCATTACTGACACAGATTTTTTAAAAATTTGAAACACTTATAGAGCTTTATGATACAAATTGAATGGTACCTATTTTACAATTCTAGGATGGTGGGTTCCTGAGATATGAAACCTTTGCCAAAAACATGAATTTTGAAAAATAGTCACAAAGTTTAAATATCAAAATCTTAGTTTTTTTTTTCACTTACAAAACTAAATTAACTTGAACAGATCTATAGAGTGATCATTTTATTTGTTTAAAAGCCAAATAAGATATCTTGACCTTGATATTTGACCTTAACTTCTCAAAAAGTGTTTCTTTAATTGTTTTAAATAGTTAACAACTAATTTGTCTTTCTTATGGCAAGGTATGTACAAAATATTGTGGTTGACTTTTGATTGTGGCCTGAGTTATAAAGGTTTTATTGAGTTGGGCCAAATTCAAAATGACGGACTTTTACTATTTTCCACTATATGCTAGCATTTTCATATCTCCCAATTTGGTGAAGTTGTATATTTCTAGAAAGCTCTTTGAATATCCTAAAAAAAAATATGATAATAAAATTAACAGAATTTGTGTTATTTGTGGTTAAATGTTGACCAATTTGATTGAAAATTAACAATCTCATATTTGGTTTTGTTTACATTTTTATTATACAACAAATAGACTTTTGTATGAAAAAATGATATAGTAAAAATAATTATTTAAAACAATTGTCCTGAATTAATGTTAAGATAACATGAATAATATGAAAATATGCAACATATGATGTTAACAGTTAAATTTTGTTGACATGGTAGACTATGTGCATGAAACAAAATTTTCTGGTATTTTTTATATTTAAAAAATTTCGGTTTTGATTTGAAAAAGTGATGCATAGAAATGAATTTAAAAAAAGAATCTTAACATTTGCAAAGAGAAGATCACACAAAGTTATTTTTCTGCTCATTGAAATACATGTTCATATACAGGTTTTAACATGTTTGCATATCCAAATAAAAATTTGGATATACAATCCACTTTTTCACTTTAAGGTTGCTTCAAGAAATTCTATTTCCTAAAATTTTCTGAAAACATCTGTCCTCATTATGTGCCTGAGAAATTTCAACTATCTCTTTCTGATTCCATGTATCTGATCTTTTGTTTCCATTTTCCTTAAAACTTGCTCAGACAGTCAATCAATGGTATTTTCAATATCCGCCTGCAGAACATTTGTTGCTGCATCTTTTTATCTGTGAGAAAATTGTCCAGTATTCACTGTCATATAGTTAGATACTCATAATTTTTTTTTATTAACATTTTCCTGTTTCTTAATGCTTTTCTTAATTTCTGGAAGGTATCTTTTGCTATCCAATGCGGTTTTGGATTTTAGTATCCTATTTTCAATCTTCTGTTAAAACAGTTCCCAGATATTTTATTAAAATAGTATTAAGTCTTTAAAAAAGATTACATCAATTATAATTTTTACCCTTTTTTTTTCTTTTTTTGAGTAGAGAAAGTTATATTGGTCTTAAGAGGGTTTGAACAACAATTTGGTTTAATTCAACACATCTTGTTTTCACAATTACTTCACAAGAAATAAGGCACTAGTGTTTTCATATTTAAGGACATGGAGTAAGATATATAAAAAAGTTTATTTTAATTCAGCTTAGCATGTATGTATGTTACTCCCTGCCAATACCTTCATAATGGAGGATTTCACTTTGATCAGTGGAAAATTGGAAAAGACATATCAGAGACGATATTTGGTTCTCAGGTGAAAATGGAAGAAACAAAGAAAAAAAAAGGGAAGATAGAGAAATAGCTGTTTCTGTTTCTATATATTTTTTATTTGTATCCTCTTACTTCTTAAAATAACCAGGGTTCATGTTTATGATTGTTATAGCAGGCAAAAGGGGAAAGTTAAAGTTGTTATGCTCAAATATTTAATAATGCATTGAGAGAATTTCATAGAATCTGCTATGAACGTATTCAATCATTTTTATATTTAAATTTTCTGATGGTTCTTAATTCTCAAGTTGATTATTCAAAATTTCACAGGTTTCTAGTTATTTTAATTGTGAAAGAAGCCAATGGCCAGAGAATATGGTTATCTCATAAAATCAACAGCCGTACATCCATGAACAAAGTAACCTTCAAGTTAGAAGACATCAGCTGTGATTTAATCTTCTAATCTGAAGAGGAATGGACACTGTCAGGTCTACTTACCCAAGACATGCTATGCCTGAATGAACACCTCTGACTCCCAACCCAGAGATGTGGAGAGAACTGATTGGGCACTCATTTATGCAGGGACCCTATGACCACAACTGGTCATGGGACTGATGATGTATTATGAAACTTTTTAAGAAATAATAAATATTTTTGTTGCTATCTTTTTTTTAAAATATTATTTTAGAGAAATAGAGAGAAACAAATAGAAACTGACAGAAAATTAATTTATATATAAGATTCAAGATTAGCACTTTGATAAAAACTTCAGAAAATCAAATAACCAGCTTACATTTAATGGATAACAGTTGCATTCAAGATGGAAGTGATATGTCAAGTTCTGAATAAGCAATCCTTCATCTTATTAAGTCTATTTGGAAAGATCTCAATAAAACAGACTCTAATTGAGATTATATATATATATATATATATATATATATATATATATATTAGATTTTAATTCATTATTTTCTTTGTCTTATAACAAAGCATATTTGTGGCAGTTCCACAGAATAAAGAAACAAAGATATTCTTTCGTTTGCATGTTTGACATTACAAAGGGAGAAAAAAAAGGAACAGACTTCTTTTTATTTAATGCCTTTTTACAGAAAAGATATTTCTTCCTCAATATGTAATCAATCAAAATGACAACAATTTAAATTGGTTCAAATTTTCATAAGCGTTTTCATAGGTATTTAAATCAGGTTCAAATAATTCAGATTTATTTTTCTGAGGGTAGGAAAAGCAGAAGTCAGAAGGATGAAAATGATTTGTGATGAACATTTCAGAAATTGCCTAATCTCAAAACAAAAAACTAAATGGCATAAAATAAGATTGAAAATCAGTAATTATTTAAAAACATTAATACATAAAAATATTGACACATCAGTAGGTACAGCATTTGATTAGAATTAAGTTTGGTTTTTTAAAACTTGGCACTGATTTTATAATAATAATGGTGGTGGCTGATATGAAAAGAGAGCATACTGGTGTAAATGAAATTGCGGTGATATTCAAAGACGTCTTGTCTCATTTCAACGTAAGTGTCTAGACTTGCATATATAGTCTTTCTGTTACTGAAAGAAGACATTCCAGTATGAAACCTTGAATACCACACTTAATGAAAGAAAGGACATTATGATGGCTGAAAAATTGGAGTAGATAGACTAAACTATTGCCCAGTTCACACTCCACCGACATCTATTGAACAGGTGTAGCGGCTCATCCCTTGTTCCCTGTTTAGCATGTGGTTTCCGGCTTTCTCTTTTCCAATCTTTTCACTCTTACGTAGCCCCCTGCACACCAGTGGCCTTACTTGGGGTGATATGATAAAAAAAAAAAAAAAAAATGAAATGTTTGAATAGTGGCTGAAGTGAATAGATATAAGATTCAGTCAGTCAGCCAGCCAAAATAGATGCTTTGGGTGATCATGTTTCTTTCAGTCCATGACTTTTTTTTTTTAATCATATCATCCCAAGCAAGGCAGTAATGCCACTGATGCACAGGGGGCTACTTAAGATTGGAAAAGAGAAAGCCGGAAACCACATCCTAAACAGGGAACAAGAGATGAGCCTCTACAGCTGTTCAATAGACGTGGGTGGAGTGTGAACCGGGCAATAGTTTAGTCAATCTACTCCAATTGAAAAAAAAAAAAAAGAGTAAGAAGATTGGAAAAAATAAAGCCAGATACCACATCCTAAACAGGGAACAAGGGATGAACCTCTTCACCTGTTCAAAAGACAAGGGTGGAGTGTGAACTAGGCAGAAGGTTTTCTCACAGAAAATTGTCACTTTTTTCTGTGGTACTTTGGTTGCAAACCAAGGCTACAGAACTCAATCTGTCTGGCTATTTAAACAACAGCTGGAGGGAGAAGAGATGGATATTTGCTTTTAAGTAAATGTAAAACTTTAACTGGAATTTGAACTCAGCTCTCTGACTTCACATTTCGAGCTGACATCCACAGTACATAGGACGAAACATAGGGATAACATGGCAGCCAAAAATTAAATGCTAGCTGAAATAAGAGGATGGTATAAAAGTCAGAATGAAAGGATAATATAACTTTAGAAGATATAACTGTGAATACATATAAATATATATTGTTTGGTTGTCCACAATACTTAAGGAAATGTAAACCAACTTTTTAAGTTGTTCTAGCCAATCAAAAGTCATTTTGTATGAAGGTTAACTATTTTTTTTTTTTTTTTAATTGTATCACCCTGAGCAAGGCGGTAACACCAGTGATGTGCAGGGGGCTACATAATAGTGAAAAAATTGAAAAAGAGAAAGCCATAAACCACATCCTGAACAGGGAACAAGGGATGAGCCTCTTAACCTGTTCAATAGATGTGGGTGGAGTGTGAACCGGGTGATAGATAGATCTATCTACTCCAATTGAAAAAACAAAAACAAAAAACAAAACAAAGTGAGAAGATTGGAAAAGAGAAAGCTGGAAACCACATCCTAAACAGGGAACAAGGGATGAGCCTCTTAACCTGTTCAATAGACGTGGGTGGAGTGTGAACCGGGTGATAGATAGATCTATCTACTCCAATTGAAAAAACAAAAACAAAAAACAAAACAAAGTGAGAAGATTGGAAAAGAGAAAGCTGGAAACCACATCCTAAACAGGGAACAAAGGATGAGCCTCTTCACCTATTCAATAGACGTGGGTGGAGTGTGAACCGGGTGATAGATTAGTCTATCTACTCCATCTGTATGTTATTGCTAATTGTACAGTAGTACAATAAATCTGTTACATGGTATTCCTGTGTTGAGTACCATTGTTCCACTAATCTTTACACTGATATTCCTTTCCGGGATATATCACCTTGCTAAAGATGGAGGAGAAATAGTCAATTCCCTGCACGGTTTCAGTAAGTACCTGTCTCTTCTCGTTATCCTTGAGCTTTACAAGAACCAAGTCCGGCAGAAAATAGAGCCCTGCTTTCAGATATCAGCTCAGTCTCAACATAGTCCAAAAGTTTACTCTCATTCTTGTAGGTGACAAATGGTTTTCCACCCGACAACAACTTTCTCATGGACAAATCATTGCAAATCACTCACTGCTCTATCATTATTTCCATGGAAACTTTTCAGATGAACTATATTTCTCACTTCCCCCAGTTTTTAGCTTCATGGTTAGTACCTGCCATTTCAGACATGACAGTGAACCACTCTCACTCTATTTGTATTGCATTGGTGAGAAGTAAGTTCTCCTTGAGCAGAACCATGAAGCACTACTCTGTGGAGTTTGAGTTTGAGGTTTGTTTAACGGCATATCAACACCTCTGTGGGTTATTTAATGCCAAAAAGGTAGTGTTTTAAGGTATTTTTTTAATGTTAAGTTGTAGTAAGAATGTAAAAATGTGCGTTGTGGTACAGTGGATATCGGCTCAGAACGAGAAACCGGGGAGCTGAGTTCGAATTCCAGTTGAATCCATTGTATTCACTTATGCACAAATACCTTTGGGAAAGGTATTAATCCGTCTCTTCCTTCCAGTTATGGGTTAAATAGCAGGACAGATTGGGTTCTATAGCCTTGGTCGGCAACCAGTCTACCGCAGAAAGCAATGGCAACCTACTGCGGGATAATCTTCTGCCCAGTCAGTCATGTCTCTTGTGAGACATGATCGCCCAAGCGTGTATTATGTATGGTACTTAACTGACTGTAGTAAGAAGGTTGATTTAGTCAGATTTTGATGAAATGTTTTTTTTATTTTAAAAACTGAAAATGTCTTCTAATTTTGTATTAAAAAATGTATTGCTGGTATTATTATTTTTCTTCAAAAATGTATTGTTGGTAATATTTTTCGTTCAAAAATGTATATTTTTCTATGAAAGTTTATTTTTATACTTTCATAGTGCTTTGACCCCAGTTTGGGGATTAACTATTTGTCCATAGCTGGGGCCCTAACAGGTTCAACCACTCTGGGTCAGGGTGAACCTGGGAACAACAGCAGTGAAGAGGTGGTTCCAAGCTCTTCACAACCTCCAAATCAGAGGCCTTGCTGCCAGATGCAGTTTATGGTCATACCAGGACCCGCTACTCTTCCCCAATCCATATTTGTAACCTGTTCAAGTTCTAGTTTTAACCATTATATTCCCTATGAATCCCCATGAACTATGCCCCTTACTCTATAACCCTCTACCATGAATGACTAGTACAGGGTGAACATCATTATTAAAAATATATATATATATATATATATATATATATATATATATATATATATACCATAGTGGTTTTTTAATAAAATAATAATACTCCAACACTCACTCATAATCAAATTGAAACACCCTGACAATAACTTAATAGACATTAACAGTGGCTTTTGGTGAGCTGTCTAAAGATATGACTAAATAAGAAAAAAAAGGATTGTCATAAAAAAAACTATATTTCAGTCACATTTAAAGAAACATGTTTGAAATAAACTTTGCATTTACTGAAAAGAATAAGATCAATATGCTTACTGGAGATGCAAAAGAAGAAAAAAGAATTACTACTTGCATTGTAAAATCAGTTTTATCCTTCTCGTAAGTAACCAATAACTCAAAATTTGATCTAAAAAGAATTTGCATTTAAAAGAATGTGTGTGAAATAAGACATTATCACATTAGAAATTCAGTGTGGCATTCTTTTCAAATTAAGCAAATTTTTTTTTTCTTGTTGCCAGAGTAAAAGATTTAAAGTTCTATGCTACAAAATGAGACTGGTTAGGACAACAAAGACCAAAACCAAAACATCTATGAATTCTTGTAACTCCCTTTCATATATATCTTTTTCTTTTCTTTTTTTTAAAATCAAATAAATAAGGAAAATTTTGAAGATTACAGAGCTTTTATTTTGTTATATATATTTTTTTTCTTTTTAAGTATTGGAAATTTGAAATATTTTCAGTTTTGAAAAGTATAGAAAAAGGAAAAAAAAAGTCACAAATTCCAAAAACGTCTTTTGATAACGTTTCATTGTAGACAATGACATTGCCTGATTATGGAAATGTTTTTAAAAGTGTTCATAAGTTCTATCTATGCAAATATCGAACGTTGAATTAGAAACAGCAAACCACCTCCATCATTTTTGTCTATGACTTCTTCTTCTTCTAGTTCCATGTTACAATGCGAGATTCAGTCCCAGTAAACAAGACGGACAACAGAAATTTAATTACAGATATTCATTCCCGTGCTCTTTTCAATTGCAAAAAGAAAAACAAGTTCAAAAGGTTCACCTGAGTTAAAAGAACCTTAATTTATAGATAAAATAAAACCAATTTTGGCTTTTTTTTTAATCCAATAATCATCTGCCTTCATAAAACACTACACACCACACACTATGACAGTAATCCTCCTTCCGTGACATTTTATACAATTTATAATGAAACAAGGGCCAAGCAAACTTCATGGAAGATCAAAAATTTTATCATTCTTTTGATTAAACTCTCAAAACATTTGATTTTTTTATATTATATATATAATATATATATATATATATATATATATATACACGCACATATATAATGTACACCACACACACTATATGTGTGCGTGCGTGCGTGTATACATACAGCTTTCTCTCTCTCTCTCTCTCTCTCTATATATATATATATATATATATGCATGCACGAACAGACGAACAGCTATATATATATATATATATATATGAAACAACTTTGGGCTGTCAATAGATCATGTTATTCTGCAAGTGTTTATTAAATCTTAACAAATCCACATGAAAAAATAGTTCAATTGAGAACAAAATTACATAATGCATAAAAATAGATTAATTCAAAAATTGGTTTTAAGAAGATTTCTCTTGGGAACAGGGATGTAGACAACAATTATGAATTAAAATTTATAAAGTTTAAAATGAAAACAAAAAACTTTTATGGTGGGGTGGGCGGGCAGGCGGAGGTGGAAAATGTGTTTTTAGTTTGTTCAAGATTGAATTTCTATAAATTTAATTTCAAGAGAAGTGATTTTTCATCGGTAGGCATTGAGAAACATATCCAGATATTCAACAGTAATAATATTATGTTCAATTATGTCAGGTTGGTTTTCAAATGTACAAAAGGAAATCGGGAAGTAAATCCTAAAGAGATCAATAATGATTATTGATTTTTTAATTTTTTTTTTATTATCATTCATTCAATCATTGACTCTTATTAATAGTGGATTCCTCTGGGGGTAGAAAAGAAAACACTTCCGTATATCAATAAAAAATAAGCATATACCATGATTATTCATGTATAGCATACACATTTTTTTCTATATATAATAAATAATAATATTATATTAAATTATATTAAATTATATTAATATATTAAATAATATTATATTAAATATTAAAGCCTAATAATATTATATTAAATTATATTAAATTATATTATTATATTAAATTATATTATTATATTAAATTAAATATTAAAGCCTAATAATATTATATTAAAAGCCTAATATTATATTAAAGCCTAATAATATTATATTAAATATTAAAGCCTAATAATATTATATTAAAGCCTAATAATATTATATTAAATTATATTATTATATTAAATAATATTATATTATATTAAAGCCTAATAATATTATATTAAATTATATTATTATATTAAATTATATTATATTAAATATTAAAGCCTAATAATATTATATTAAAGCCTAATAATATTATATTAAATTATATTAAATTATATTATTATATTAAATTATATTATTATATTAAATTATATTAAATTATATTATTATATTAAATAATATTATATTAAATATTAAAGCCTAATAATATTATATTAAATTATATTAAATTATATTATTATATTAAATTATATTATTATATTAAATAATATTATATTAAATATTAAAGCCTAATAATATTATATTAAATTATATTAAATTATATTATTATATTAAATTATATTATATTAAATATTAAAGCCTAATAATATTATATTAAATTATATTAAATTATATTATATTATATTAAATATTAAAGCCTAATAATATTATATTAAAGCCTAATATTATATTAAAGCCTAATAATATTATATTAAATATTAAAGCCTAATAATATTATATTAAAGCCTAATAATATTATATTAAATTATATTATTATATTAAATTATATTAAATTATATTATTATATTAAATTATATTATATTAAATATTAAAGCCTAATAATATTATATTAAATATTAAAGCCTAATAATATTATATTAAAGCCTAATAATATTATATTAAATTATATTAAATTATATTATTATATTAAAGTATTAAATTATATTATTATATTAAATAATATTATATTAAATATTAAAGCCTAATAATATATTAAATATTAAAGCCTAATAATATTAAATATTAAAGCCTAATAATATTATATTAAATTATATTAAATTATATTATTATATTAAATTATATTATTATATTAAATTATATTATTATATTAAATTATATTATTATATTAAATAATATTATATTAAATATTAAAGTTTTAATAATATTATATTAAATTAAATTAAATTATATTATTATATTAAATAATATTATATTAAATATTAAAGCCTAATAATATTATATTAAATTATATTAAATTATATTATTATATTAAATTATATTATATTAAATTATATTATATTAAATATTTAATAATATTATATTAAATTATATTATTATATTAAATATTAAAGCCTAATAATATTATATTAAATTATATTAAATTATATTATTATATTAAATAATATTATATTAAAGCCTAATAATATTATATTAAATATTAAAGCCTAAAAGTTCGAGCACATATTTTATACTCCAGAACTAAAAATTAACTTCTTTTCTAACCATGTTCATTGCCATATGAAGGAAGGCATGATCAAATCTTTGATCCAGAGTAATTGATATATATATATATAAAAGGCAAGATGTGTGTGTGTGTGTGTGTGTGTCCCCGTGTCCTTTATACAAATCCACAACTTTTATCCAATTCTCACCAAACTTCACACAAATATTCTTTAGGCTTCTGATCAGGTCATGGGCTACATATTTTTTCAGATTTCCCCCCAATATTGAAAATTGATACCCCGATATCCAATCAGGTCTGATCAAGATCAGGATTTCAGCCCTTTTATTGTGGTTCTTGCTGCAGAATTTACTCTAACTTGGAAAAATTATAGTTTTTAGTCTCAAACATTAGTCGATCTTCTCAAACAACTTATTTTCCCCAATATCAGAAATCAATACCCCTGATATTCTATCAAATCTGATCAAAAACCGATATTCAGTCATCAAGATGGCTTATTTTCTCCAATTTTCCTCTTAATGGGTATGATAAGTTTTCATGGACTTGGGTTAGTTTATCCTTGGATAACTTATTTGACTCTGATATTGGAAATCGATACCCTGACATCCTATCGAGTCTGATCAAAATCAGGTTTTCAGCCCTTTTATTTTGGTTTTTGCTTCAAGTTTTGCTCTAAGTAGGTATAATTGTAGTTCTTAGTGTTAATAACCAACATTTTTTGTGGTGACGTCCAAAGAGTCTGAGCTCCAGGACCATGGATTAGTTTTAAAGCTTTCATTACACCAAAGCAACGCCGGGCTATACTGCTAGTATATAATAAATTTTAAGCCCCTAACTAAATACTGATTTTATACGAGTGTAACGCTGCCATAAAAAATGATGGCAAAATATTTGAGAGGATTATTAGTGGTTTCTTCACTGGTTATCGCCCATGAGCATGACAGGAGGGTGTATATATTTCACTACTTAAAATAATTACTGCAAAAAAAAAAAAAATAATAATAATAATAAAATAAAATAAAATAAGGCACTGTTAAAAGTGTTTTGGTGCAATGAATATCAACTCGAAATGAGAAATCGGGGAGACGAGTTCGAATTCCTTGCATTCACTTATGCACAAATACCCTTGAGAAAGGTATTAATCCACCTCTTCCCTCCAATTATGGGTCAAATAATAGGACAGATTGGGTGGTATAGCCTTGGTCAGCAACCAGTCTACT
Organism: Ascarosepion bandense; assembly: GCA_037127315.1. NCBI lineage: Eukaryota > Metazoa > Mollusca > Cephalopoda > Sepiida > Sepiidae > Ascarosepion > Ascarosepion bandense. Next base: position 2,818,092 of record JBBBDQ010000632.1, read on the forward strand.
GCAGAAAGCAATGGCAACCTACTGTGGGATAGTCTTTTTTTGAGACATGATCGCCCAAAGCGTGTATCACACATGGCACTCAACTGACTGACTCAGAGCAAACATGCCTCAGGAGCTTTCATAACACCTTACTCAATATATCCTAGGCCTAACTAATAAAACAATAACTTTTAAGAAAAATTCGACTTTATTCACCAACATAGTCTCCTAGTTTGATACACTGATTCCAACATTTCTCTCATAACTCTTTCTACAAAAAAGGCATCAAATTATCTTTGGGCTCAAAATAAACCCTAGTTTTCTGATATCACTTCTTCATTAGAGCCAAATTTCTTTCAGCATTCTTTTGAGAACTGCAAACTGCCAGTAGACACTGAGGACCAGATCTAGAGAATAGGGTGGATGCAGAAGCAGTTTGAAGCGCAATTCATATAGTTTTGCCATCATTGCGATCAACTCATGACACGGCGTGTTGTCTTAATGAAAAATCACTGTTTCTTCTTTATTTGTGGCTGTTCTTTGGCAATTTCTTTCTTGTAATTCACCAATAATGCTATATAATATTTGCTATTGATAGTTCTTCCTTTCTCAAGGTTATTGATGAACAAAATACCTTGCATATCCCAAAAACTTACCTGCTGATGTTTGCATCTTTGGTCGTTTTGGACGGCTTTCATCTGCTGCTGTCAGCTAAACAGGCCGTTGATTTGACTCCAGAGTGAAGCGGTGGACCCATGTTTTATCCGTTGTCCCATATTAATGCAAAAACTTCTTGCTACATTAAAACAGTAGCAAATAATGCTATGAATCATCGATGCATTGTTGTTTTTTATCAACCTTGAGCATACGCGGCATCCAGTATGAACACAGCTTTCTCATTGACAAATAAATGGTGAATATCCTGCCTTCTGATACATTCAACTCACAATCGGCCAAAACGAATTTGTGAATTTTTTTGGCATTTTCTGGGACAACTGCCGATTTTAGGTGATGTGAGCATTCAGCATCATTTGTGTCTGTGCGAATGTGTTTAAAGTCAGCATACCACCTCTTAACTGCTGTTTTCAACAGAGCAGAGTCTAAATAACACTTATCAGGCCATTGCTTTGCTTGAACAGTATTTTTTCCTATCAGAAAGCAATACTTTAACAACACACAAAATTCAAATTTTTCCATTGTTTTGAAAATTTGCAAATAAAAAAATTAAATAACTGTAATTTGTAAACTAATAATCTGATTGGGCCCAAATTATGTCATGTGCCATCTGAAGATTAGTACTTCATAAATATCACATAGATTTTTTTTATTAGTGGCATCATCTATATCTCAGGCTCAGGACTTGTGATGTTTTAATTGGAAGTAAAAAGAATAAACTGATGTGATGCTACCTCCTCCTCGTCTCTCTCTCTCTCTCTCTCCATGAGCATGACAGGAGGAAAATATATATATATATACACACACTAAATACACAACAGTCTTTATTATAATAGAGAGGATGCTATGTCCCTTCAGGACGTTGGTGATCACGGCTCTCCACAATTTTCTGTTCTTTGTAACACTTAATAAATTTTGTCTTTTTGTAATCTCTCCTCTACCCTGTTCCAGAATCTATTTACTCAAGTTCATTCTTTTTCTTCTCTATGCTTTGTCCTTCCAGGAGATTCATAATCATGGCTCTCCACAATTTCCTGCCTTTTGTAGCATTTAATATATTTTGCCTTTTTGTTATGGCTCCTAAAACCTTTTCCGCCACCCATTTAGTCAAGTTCATTCTTTTTCTTTTTTTGTGCTGCGTTTTCTCGATCACAACAATTTTGACATCTTCAAGTCTAGAGTTAGCTATTATCTTTCTTTTATATTCACACGAACTTCACTTCTTGCCTTTTTTTTGCAGCCATACAACACCACACTGTAACTCTCTACCATTAGTGGCTCTTAGGCCCTGCAGTGAATGAACATTATTATTATATATAAAAAAAAGAAATAGAAAAAAAAAGAAGTTGAAAGATTATCTTCAGTCCATTGCTAGATCAGCTGCTAAACTTAGTTCACTGTGTTGGATGAGGCAATTTTTCTTTCCAGAATCTATCTTGTATATCTATAAGTCTACCATTTGTCAATGCTTAGACTATTGCTGTAACATATGGTCTGGTTTTTTACTATTAACCTTGAGCTACGTGATAAAATCCAAAGAATTGGCAATATTATTGGTTTTGATCTGGCATCTTGCCTGCAGTCACTTTTACGCTGCCGTAAAGTTGCCTCCATGTGCCATTTCTATAAATACTTTCATGGTAATTGTTCAGATAAGCTCTTTGCTATGGTACCTAGACTTTTTCATTTAAGTGCAATACTAGATATGCACAAATACCCTTGGGAAAGGTATTAATCCATCCCTTCCCTCCAGTTATGGGTTAAATAACAGGACAGAATGGGTTCTATAGCCTTGGCTGGCAACCAGTCTACCACAGAATGTAATGGCAACCTACTGTGGGATAATCTTCTGCCTAGTCAGTCATATCTCTTTTGAGACATAATTGCCCAAGCGTGTATCACGTATGGCTGACTAGTTTGGCATCAAGAATATCAGTTTACATTTGAGCTGGCTAGATGTAGCCATAAATTCTATGCTAACAGTTTCTTTTCTCACACTTCTCACTTATGGAACTCCCTTGTGGCTCCATGCTTGTAAGCCAACTTTAATCTCCAAAATTTTTAATGCAATGTCAATCACTATTTACTGTTCTCATGATTACCATTTTATCTTTTCACTTATTATTAATGTTTCTCTTCTCAATTCTTCCACATCCAGTAACCCTTTTGTGCTAGTGGTTTTTTGATTAAAAACAAAACAAAAAAAAAAATCCCCAAAAACCCAACAACATATCCTCATCGGTCCCATAACCAGGCATGCTGATACAATCACCCGTCAGTTCTCTCTATATATCTAGGTTAACATCTGATTAGGTCTTAGACAAGTACACCTGCTGGAGCCTATCCCACTCTACAGCTGATGTCTTCCAACTTGACAACTTGATTCCATCAGGTGAACTGCTGATTTTAGTCTAGAAAACCCTCTACCTAGCAATGCTATGTCATCACTACACTGGTAGCATTGAATTCTGCTACCATATCTGGTCTAATGCTCCTGTTGCACATCTAGAGATTCTTGACAAAATCCAAAGAAAGATTCATAGTTTAATAGATTATAACCAGACATCTTGACTTCAGTCATTTTCTCCCCCAATGTGATGTGGCTTCCCTCTATCTTTTCTACAAATATTTTCATGACACCTGATCTGACAATCTACACCACCTCCCACCCCCGGTGATTCAAATTCATGAATTTAAATGTGCTACTAGATTGGTATCAAGGTCCCACCCTTTTACTGTTGAACTAACTAAATGCAACCACCACTTCAACTGTAGCAGTATTTTTCTTCTCACGCTTCCCGCCTGTAGAACTCACCTCTGTTTATTCTCACGCTTCCCGCCTGTAGAACTCACCTGTTTATTCTCACGCTTCCCGCCTGTAGAACTCACCTCTGTTTATTCTCACGCTTCCCGCCTGTAGAACTCACCTCTGTTTATTCTCACGCTTACCGCCTGTAGAACTCACCTCTGTTTATTCTCACGCTTACCCGCCTGTAGAACTCACCTCTGTTTATTCTCACGCTTACCCGCCTGTAGAACTCACCTCCTGTTTATTCTCACGCTTACCGCCTGTAGAACTCACCTCTGTTTATTCTCACGCTTCCCGCCTGTAGAACTCACCTCTGTTTATTCTCACGCTTCCCGCCTGTAGAACTCACCTCTGTTTATTCTCACGCTTCCCGCCTGTAGAACTCACCTCTGTTTATTCTCACGCTTCCCGCCTGTAGAACTCACCTCTGTTTCTTCTCACGCTTACCGCCTGTAGAACTCACCTCTGTTTCTTCTCACGCTTACCGCCTGTAGAACTCACCTCTGTTTCTTCTCACGCTTACCGCCTGTAGAACTCACCTCTGTTTCTTCTCACGCTTACCGCCTGTAGAACTCACCTCTGTTTCTTCTCACGCTTCCCGCCTGTAGAACTCACCTCTGTTTATTCTCACGCTTCCCGCCTGTAGAACTCACCTCTGTTTATTCTCACGCTTCCCGCCTGTAGAACTCACCTCTGTTTATTCTCACGCTTCCCACCTGTAGAACTCACCTCTGTTTCTTCTCACACTTCCCACCTGTAGAACTCACCTGTTTATTTACTTCCCTAATAACTACAATCTTCAAAAGTTTCAATGCAGTCTCAATCGGCATCATCTGTTTTCTTGAATCATTTTTTTTTTTCCTGTAATTCCCTGCATTACTACTTAGGGTGAAATGAAAAAAAAAAAAGAAAAATTACATAGTGATGGAGCCCAGTATACCTCATTGAGCTAGATGGCTTTTGACTCCTAGAAGAAGATTCCTCTAACCCCCTTAGACAAGTCTTGCTTTCTATCCAGCTTGGTTTCTAGCTAGCTTTCTGACTAGAAAAGCCTGGTGGGGGAACTGATTTTTTTGAAGCTGTGTTGTGTGTTAGATAATTCCAGACATTTGTATTTGGTCCAAAAGAGTATTATTTTTAATAAAAGATTAAATATTTTAATTTATGTAATAAAATAAGTTATATTCAATTTATAGTACTGGATAAGCAATATTTCAATGAACTTAATTTTAGTGATAACAGTTGTTTATGAAAATATTTAATTATAATAAAATGAAATACAATTTCTAGTTTATTAATATATCATTTATTGGAAATTAAGAATTTTGACATTTAGTTTCTGAAGACATTATTTATTAATGTATAATTATTGTATAAAACTTCATTCTTAGAATTTACTATAATAAGTAATATTATAATAGAATTTACTATAATAAGTAATATTATAATAGAATTTACTATAATAAGTAATATTATAATAGAATTTACTATAATAATTAATATATTTACTTAATTACTATAAATTTAATATATTTTTAAGATATATTAAGTTAACACATTACTTATTTTATTAATATTTTTACTTTCTGATTTTTTCTACTCACAAAGCCAAGTTACATCTTTCTTTCATGTTTCTTAACTTTTTAAAAAGGTCTTAAACATTTCAGAAACACTCATACACTCATACACTCATACACATTTTTTATTTAACTTAAGAATATTGCCATTTCTCAGATTGTTTTTATTGTTTGTTCTGTTTAATTTTATTTTTAACCATATTTGTAAAATTCTTGACAATAAATTCACAGTTAATTAAAATTTGAGGCTGTTGTTGCTAGCAAAAATCTTTCAAACATATTCTTTGAGTGTTTATGTAAGATGAGCATTAAAAGAAATATTTCTTTAATTAAATAAGAAATCGCTTGTGTTGAAATTCTATAAAAATATAAACCCCCCTACCCAGACATTGTGTCATCATTTATTAATATTAATTGAAAATTTACCCAGGATCCTTTTAGAAAGTAGTCAAAGCATAAAAAAACCATATTGTCTGAAATTCTAAGCTAGTCATTATTTTGCAATAAAGATGAAAATATTCGCCCAAACAACTCATGAAATAAAAATTTGGGTTAAGATTTGTTAAAATGATGTTGAGGATTTTTGTATGTAATTGTATTTCTATATGCTTTAAGTGAATATGATATTTTCTTCAGGAAATTAACTTTTTAAGTTTTTAGATAAGGGATTTAGTTTATAATCAATTCATGAGGCTAAACTAGATCCTCACTTTGTGTATATTTTTTAATTTCTTTTTTTTTTTTGGATTAAATAGACTGGGGATCTCAATTTCCACCTTGTCATACTCCTGATGTGGTTCAAAATGTTTCAGTATTGGGGTCCTCACAAGACTTATGACTGTGGACTGATATAGTTCCTCTATCAGATGTAGACATTCGGTGGAGTCAGGGCTTGGAAGACAGTTTCTAACGGATAAGAATATGATGTTTCTATTTATATAGTCATATATTGCTGCAAGGTGAACACAGCAGGTATAGAAATTTCTATTGGAGTTCTATGCAATTTTCTGGATTTGTCTAATGACATATGTGCCAGCCTTTACCAGAACAAGGTAATAAAAACATCAAATTTTAAATAAGCTAAGAATGTTTAATATGTTTGGTCGATGGTATCCTCAGCATCCTTTTGTGGAACCACATTTTGGTTGCTTTAATTCTTTCTTTCATCTTTGATGAAATTGTCCAGCATTTGTTGTCATATTAAAGAACAGACAACAAAATAACAATCCAGTACTTTCTTCTTCATTTCCAGTGAAATTTTCCTGTATCTCAATACTCTATCTAGTTTCTGGAATGCATCCTTGGTCATGCCAATACACCTTTGGATCTAGTCAGTCAGTCAGTTAAATGTTGTACCTGATACACACTTGGGTGATCATGTCTCAAAAGAGACATCACTGACTGGGCAGAAGATTATCCCACAGTAGGTTGCTATTACTTTCTGCAGTAGACTGGTTGCCAGCCAAGGCTATAGACCCCAATCTTTTCTGTTATTGAACCCATAACTGGAGGAAAGAGAGATTAATACCTTTCCCAAGGGTATTTGTGCATAAGTGAATACAAGACATTCAACTAGAATTTGAACTCGGCTCCCTGATTGCTCATTCTGAGCCGATATCCAACGTGCCACAATGCACATCCATTTGGATCTAAGTGTTGAATTTTCCATCCCCTTGCAACATTTCCCAGGTATTTAAATTTTTGTACCTGCTTAATTTTAATATCCCCAGCCTGTAGTTAGCATTTTGGGTTCCTCTTTTTACTGATGAACATGCATTCAGTTTTCTTGTAGTTTATATGTCGTACTTTTTTTCTGCCTTCTTCAGCTACCTTCTGTAGTAGGTATGTGGACATATTTTAGGTTAACTTACTGAAACTTTCCTGGAGCTTTGGAATAACACTGAGTGAAAAGTCCATTTTGTCAACAAAAGGTCTGAATCACATGTCAGTTAAGTGCCATACGTGAAACACGCTTGGGCGATCATGTCTCGAAAGAGACATGACTGACTGGGCAGAAGATTATCCCGCAGTAAGTTGCCATTGCTTTCTGCAGTAGATTGGTTGCCAGCCAAGGCTATAGAACCCAATCTGTCCTATTATTTAACCCATAACTGGAGGGGAGAGACGGATTAATACCTTTCCCAAGGATATTTGCGTGTAAGTGAATACAATGGATTCAACTGGAATTTGAACTCAGCTCCCTGGTTTCTCGTTCCGAGCCGATATCCACTGTACCACCCACGCACCTCCTGAATCACATACCCCACATTTATTGTCACTAATGGCTGAACGTTGTTGGCCCTTTTGAACTTTTGATAATCAAACATACAGCCACTTGTCAATGCTAAAATTTTGCATTTCCCATTTTAACCAAATATTGAAATATAGATATTTAAGTAGATACTGTTTTTTTTTTTTTTTTTTTTATTTTATAATTAAGGAGTATATTAATTTATTTGTATCTATTGGCCTGAATAATCAAGAAATCTTGTTAGGAAAATATGCATCCTAAAAAAACTAGGGAAACTGTCAAACTGATTTGGCAAGCCTAGAGGACACAGGTTCAAATCCTGCTGGAGGACATATATTTTCCTATCAAGATTTCTTGATTATTCAGGCCGGTATATATATATATATATAAAAGAGTTAATTCATTTCGTAATGGATTTTGTAAAATTTAAGAAATAAACTGTCGTTGTGTACATTAAAATACAAAAACATCAGTTTAATGGACGGTTTTCCCTAGGGGAATGCAGGTTCAAATCTTGTTAGGGAATACATATTTATATAACAAGATTTTTCAATTATTCAGGCTGGTAGGAAAAAAAAAAAAAAAAAAAAAAAAAACTACACTGTTTAATTATAAAACAAAGTATCTACTCAAATGCCAGTATCCATTAAAAATAATTTTTAAACAAATAAATTAAAAATATTATCTCCCCCTCCAATTGAGCACTATGGAGAAATAATAGACTTTAAAAACAGTAGATACTCACCACTATTTATGCATCGTTCATTCAGTTATGAATTTGAACACTCTCAGCTACTGGCGTGTGTTTACACTGTGTACATAGCATGTTAAAATCTACCTTCCTACACCAAGCACCTATAGTTTAGAGGTAGAATTGCCGATTGATGTCAAACTGGTCGGGTTTCAATCCTGGCTTGAAGCAATCAGATGTCTAACCGTACTGATAAGCTGTGATACAGCAAAACAGGACTGTCTGCGGATAACTATTTACCCTTTCACCCGCTGATTGAAGACGATGGAGAAATGGCAGACTTTAATAACAGTAGCTACTTACCGCTATTTATGCATCATTCATTCAGTAATGAATTTGAACACTCTCAGCTACTGGCATGCCTTTGCATTGTGTATCATCATCATCATCATTTATCCATCACACCCAGATGGTGCATAGAGAAGCAACTTTTGTTGCTGTTTCTGTAACAAACTGTTTTTTTACAGGGCAGAGTTATTAACCCTGCACCCAAACCCCAAACCTGGAGGACCGGTGGACCATTCTTGATTCTTACGTTTACAGCACCTGGTATTCCCAAATGGTCACCCATTTAAGTACTGACCAGGTTTGATGTTGCTTAACTTCAGTGATCGGACGGGAACCGGTGTATTCAACACGACATAGCCGTAGACACATTGTGTATATGACACGCTAAAATCTGCATCCCCCCACCAAATGCCCATAGCTTAGAGGTAGAATTGACGACTGATGCCAATTCCCCAGGTCTCAATTCTGGCTAGAAGCAATGATATGTCTGATCGTATTAATAAGCTGTGATACAGCAAAACAGGACTGTCTGCAGATGGCTATATATATATATATATATAGTCATCCGAAGTCCTATGACAAAGTGGAAAATATTTTCTTGTGACATGTTTCATCTTTCATTGGACTAAATTCATAGATTTCCGTAATAAGTCTTGCTATATACACTATCAAAAGTTATTAAACAAATCATATAAACTTCATTAATTCTAATTGGTCTGAAAAAAAAAAAACATTGTCAAATTTCTAACAATCATTTTTGATGTCAAAACAAGTTAAAATTTTAGGTATGATGTTTAATGAAGTTATTTGATGTATCCTGAAAAACTGCAGTCTGAAGTTGTTAGTTTTAATATAGAGTCCCTTCTTCTTCTCCTCAATAACAACCAGTAATCTATTATCACCTGATTTTGTTCATTTTTTATTTTAGCAGGTTCAATTTCCGATATGGTACTTTTAATTGCTTCCCATATCTCTACTTTGCTGTTATATTGTTAGTCACCTTCCTATCATTTCATTTTCACAATTGACTATAAATTTTCAATCTGATTCAGATCAGGACTTGATCGTGACCATGCCATTATTTTTTCTCCTGTAAATCATTTATGCTCGAAGAATTCATGGATAAGCTTCTTTTATGTGCCATGTCCTTTCAGGACGTGGATGATCATGGCTTTCCACGTCTTCCTGTCCCTGGCGGCTCTTAGCACACTTTTTCCTGTTGCTCCATGCATCCCTCGTTCCATCATCCACCTGATGAAGTCCTTCAAATATGTTATCCGCTGCTTTCCCGTCTCTTTTTCCCTCTGTCTGGCCTGTTAGTAACAGGTTCTCCAAGCCCTTCTTCCTCATTGCATGTCCCAGGAACTTCAGCTGTCTCTTCCTGATGCTCAGTATTTATTTCCTTTTCGTCTCCATCCTTTCCAAAACCTCATCATTGCTCACATGCTCGGTCCATGATATCTGCAGCATCCTTCTGTAGAACCACATTTCAGCTGCTTCAAGTTTTTCCTTCATGTTTGAAGATATTGTTCAACATTCACTGCTATATTGAATAACCAACATCACATAGCAATCCAGTACTCTCCTCTTTGTTTCTAGTGAAATTGTCCAGTTTCTTAATACTTTACTCAACTTCACCATGCCAATTTGCCTTCAAATCTCAGTGTTGCACTTTCCGTCTTCTGTTAGAGCACTTACTAGGTATCTAAATTTCTGTACCTGCTTGATTTTAAAGTCCCTCACCTGTAATTGGCATTTTAGGCTGCCCTTTTTGCTAATGACCATGCATTTGTTTTTTTTTTGCTGTTTATTTCTAGTTTTTTCTTGTCACTTTCTTCAGCTACCTTCTGTAGGAGGTCTTAAACTACATGACATATAGATAAGCTTAGCTACATGAAAAGGAGCATTGTTGTGCATAAATACCCACTACACTTTAAAACTGCAAGATTTGGACTTGTACCATGCAAAGAAAGTCTAGTGCATGGATCCGGAAAGGAGTTTCACAAGTGAAAAGTCTGATAAAAGAAATTGCTTGCATAGAATTTATGGTTACATCTAGCCAGCTCAAATTGTAAAATGGTGAGATCTTGAGACCAGTCAATAGTGCGCTAAAACTAAAAAAAGTCTAGGTAGCACAGCGAAAAGTTTGTCCGAACAATTACCATGAAATTATTTATAGAAAAGGCATTGAGAGACAACTTTATTCCAATAAAAAAAAAAGACTGAAGTTGAGCTGCCAGATGAGGGCTAATAATATTGCTGAGTGAATTTTATATAATACTTTTCGGTGGGATGATGAGTTGTGGGGGAGATGTACGAATGAAATGGAATTACTAATTTAAAATGTAGTACCAGGTTATGAAAAATAAATAAAAATAAAAGAAATAAAATAATTATATACCAACACAAGTAAAAAAGACTTATCCATTTTTTTTCCTGTATTTTGATTCCCAACAACCACCATCATCATCTTTCTCCATTCCATTTAAATATTAAATATCAAGCCACTGTTTCCTTCTCTTTCTTTTCATATTTTGCTAAAAAGATTAATCCACTAAATGATTATAATTTCCACAGAGTTCCTGAAAATAATAGACGTTTGGCATTTACCCTACGACAGATATTTATTCTTGTTTCATTAGGGAGAAATTTTTGAAGAATTTTTGACTCCGTTGCAATTAGAATGTCATTACAATGTCAGGATATGCAAATTAGAATCTTAAAATAGTGCAATGTTTCACCTGGAAGCTGTAATCTTATGTTGTATTCTGACATGGGAATTTGATTTTAAATTTTCAAGACAACTGTAATCTAAAACTCATTAGATTGACATGCAAAAAATAAAAAAATAAAAAAAAAGGAAAAAGAAAATGCTGGGAGAAAGAAAAAAAACATTATAAAATACATATGTTTAATTTTGAAAAAGCGTCAAAACGGCAATATAATTTTTCACCCATTTTCAAAACAAAAATAAATCAAAGATTAAAAAAAAATATATCAATAACCGAAAGACAAAACAAAAAAAAAAATCCCCCAAAAACATTAACAATTATTTTATGAAATGACCACCAAAAATATTCCTTACTGAAAATAATCAGATACTTTCTACCGAAACAGATATTCAAACAAATAAAGTTTAAACAAAACAAGGTATGTAAATTAGAAAATAAACAAATGAATGCTATGCTAACTACTTTTATTACTGAAATAAATACAAATGATAAACTTGACATTCTGTTTTCTTTCTCTTTGATTTTGTTTTCCCGTGTGCAAGAAAATCGACATATTTATTTCTTCTTGGAAATGAACAAAGCAGACGAGAGAAGTGATAAGGTGCTCAGATCTGAAACACAATTAGCAATGCACACACACTTATTACTTTGGGTCAACGGACAATTTAGTGCATGCAGGGAGTTCTCAAATAAGCAGACTTAAATTATATTATTCATCTTTGAAGAGAATAACTAATTAAATCAATTTCAAAGACGAATATTTCAAAGCCACTCAATTCATCTAACAATTTAAATTTAACCCTTTTAGAAACATCTTAAAGATGGCTGGAGAATAGTGAGATCAATTCAAGCAATGCATGTTGAATTTTTGAAAGATTTAAAAAAAATTCAACTTTCATTGTGTACACAACTTTTTTTTCTTTTAATCCTTTGAATTAAGATTATCAATAAAGAGTTTTAAAGACATATATCCGATTTTTTTTTCTTTCACATTTTCTTTAATTCAAGAGATTAATGAAACTATGTAGTTTTATTTTGGCAAATGTTTAAAAAAAAGAATAAAGATAAACTGCATTTCTAATTTACCTTAAAAAGGTATTTGTTTTTTTTCCGTCTAGATAAATAAATTGAATAAATAAAAATAAAGAAACTTCTTTTGTAATTTAATTTTATTTATTTGTATGTTTTCAGAAAGTCTCAATCGAAAGCTACTGACTTCTTCATGGCAAATAAAAACCCATCAAAAATTTAAATGCAAATTCATATAAGGAAGAAAAAAGTCAGCGAGAATAAACATTTTTTCTTTCATTTAAATGTATATAAACAAAATCTGGTAATTTCTTTAATGAAGAGACACTTATTACAACAAAAATGACGTAATAAAAAAGTAAGACAATTTACCAAAATGTTCTAGAAAAAAGAAAAACTTAAATAATTTCATTCATTTGTGAATAAACCCTGAAATTATTTGATTTTTGCAAGAATTTCCAAAGTGTGTTTTCACATGGAAAAAAAGGGGGCTAAAACACCAATAGTAAAAAATAGGCTGACCGCTAGTGCAAAAAATAAAAACAAAATTTTAAAGTCAAATTTCGAACATTCTAGAAAGGATTTAAAAATTTAATAAAATAATTAAAAAAAAATACTTTGGTCTTTCTTCCTAATAATAAAAAACATTTTAACAATAAAACTGCTTAGTGTTTTTATTAAATTTGGAGCCTTTTTTGATCATGTTATATGCTGCTTTTTCAGTGAATTTGAATTAGTGGCAGTACCTGAGAATATATTCTGAATGCAAAAACAAGTTCAGCGATATGCATATTTTTTTTTTTTTGGTAAATTTTTGTTTTGTTCTCCGAAGGCCTTTAAACTCCTTCAAATCTTTCCAAAACATCCCTATTTCTGTGCAAATGTATATGCTGAACTCAAATCGGTAATTGTTCATTGAAGAAACCAACTTTTTGTTTTTTCATTTCATCGAGAAGAAAAATATGGAACGTCTTGTCGCTGTTTACCTCAGCCAGTCACCACGGATCAAAAATGTTATTCACTGCAGACTGAATTCACGCGTAGTTTTACGATTTTTCCGTCTTTTTTCTTCCGTTTTCCAATTTAGTATGTGGAAAATGAGTTCGGAAACAGAACAAATCGCGGAGTAATTGTTCAAAGGCAGTAAATCAGCTGAAATAAGTATCCTATGAATCATGTCATTCAGCGGTGAATCAGATATGAGAACAGTAGTAAGGGGTGACATATATAGTCCGATAAATTTCTGGCCGATAACATGAAAAAAGGTAGGTTTCTTCAATAAACAATTATCGATTTGAGTTCAGCATATACATTTGCATGGAATTAAGGATGTTTTGGAAAGATTTGAAGGGGGTAAAGGCCTTCGGGGAACAAAACCAAAATTTATCTTTTTTTTTCTTTTAAAACAGAAGACAACCAACATTTCATTTGTAATAGCCATTTATCTTCTTCATGTACCGTGTCCCTTCAGGACGTAGGCAATCATGGACTTTCACTTGGCTTTGTCTCTTGTCGCTCTCAATATTTTATGTCTTCGTATCTCTCCAAAACACCCTCCCATTATCCATTTGTTCAGGCCTCTCAAGTATGTCTCGTGCTGCTTTCCCCTGTCTCTCTTTCCTTCTATCTGTCCTATGAGTTTTAAATTCTCTTGGCCCTCCTTCCTCATTATTTGTCCCAGGAATCTCATTGTTGTTCTTATCTCACAAATAAACAGTGAGGTTCAAATAAAAAGTGCTATGGGTTTCTGAAGTTTCAAAGTTTTAATAAGCGTACTACGACCTCACCTGTTTATTTGAGAGGCAAATTTTGAAAACTTTTAAAAAATTGAGATTCTAACCAATATAATTTCTATTTAACATCCACATGAGTATTTTGCTTACTGGAAATCGTAAATTTAATGATTTAGCTTTCAATTAAAGCTAAAATAGAAGCTTCAAGAAAGTCTTTTTATTTTAAAAATTCAATTTAAAAATCAGGTATAAAAATTAGTAGAGGTAGCTAATTTTTTTATCTAATACAACGCCCAAAACTAAGACAATAAAGATGAAGGCAATAAAGACAACAGTCCAAACAACATAAATAATGTAAATACTACCTCATCTCAGAAATATAGACATTTATTGAACAAAGAATGCTGAATACAATTATATGGGGGGGGGGGAAAGGTTAATATTAATTTATTCAAATAAAGGAAAATTTTAAAAAGTTATATTAAAAAAATGAATATTAAACCAAAGTATTTAAAATAATATAACCAAAAAATAGTTCAAACAATAGTGAAAAGAACTGTTTAATATTTATTCAAAAACTAATGCTGTACCATTACTACTGCCACAAAGACACATATGTATGTGATTACAATATTGTCTGACAGACCTTGGGAATGAATTGAGTTGCAGTTGTTAAAAGTATGACTGGCATCAGTCAGTCAAGTGCCATACGTGAAACACGCTGCGGCGATCATGTCTCAAAACAGACATAACTGACTGGGCAGAAGATTATTCCGCAGTAGATTGCCATTGCTTTCTGTGGTAGACTGGTTGCCAGCCAAGGCTATAGAACCCAGTCTATCCTGTTATTTAACCCATAACTGGAGGGAAGAGAGAGTAATACCTTTCCCAAGGGTATTTGCGCGTAAGTGAATGCAACGAATTCAACTGGAATTCGAACTCGGCTCCCCAATTTCTCGTTCCAAGCCGAATCCACTGCACCACAACGCATAAATAAATAAAATATATCTGAACTCTATAATAAATGCCTCACGCATTCCTGTCTGCTGGAATTTATAATCTGTAGTTCCAATTTTTAACAACTCTGGTGAACCCACCAACTACTGGACTATTAGTCTTCTATCTCTTTTTGGGAAACTCTTAGAGGCCCTAATCAATGCTGATTTAGGGTATCGTCTCTCATCGCAGGGCCTTTTTCTCAGACAAGCAATACAGCTTTCATTTCTCCAGCTCAACTGCTGATATGCTAGCAATAATTACAGAAAGAGTCTATCAATGCTCTAGATGAAAAATCGTGAATCTCGTTCTGCAGCATTGGACATCTCAAAAGCCTTTGACAGGGTCTGGTATATAGGTCTTCTCCATACACAGTGGCTGAAAATCACTGCATTAGATAGATATTATCTCTCTGGTAAAGAAATAAAAGCCAATTTGACTTGACTTTTTTTTTCAGGCTTGGAAAAAATGGGATTTATTTCTAAATTAAAGTATAAGATGCAGCAGACATTGGATAGAAAATCACTGTATCTTTTAGATTCAAGATTAAGATATTTGTATAAATTGGTAGTAGAGAAAAACATTTTTAAGCAAGTTGTTTTAAAATATGATTAAGATGGAATATTGAGACTTGAAATTGAATTGAAAACTGCAGGTTTGTCAAGTGTTTTGATAAGAGGTAGAAAAGAAAATGCTAAAGAATATATTTCAGTATATTTCAGCTTTTGCTTCTCAAAAGTAGTTGATCAGAAACGAGGAGGGAGAGAGAAATTGATACATTATTACAACATAATTAACAAGTGAGCCCATGCTGTTAAAAATGACAATAAAATATTTATATGTCATCTAAAATAATGGCAACATATATATTGATGTACCTGCTACTGAGTACCCTTCATTAAAACATAAGTGGGGAAAAACCCCCAAAATAATCCAAATTTCTGAGTGTGACAGGAGAGTATATATACACACACAACCATTTTATATATATATATATATATATATATATTCTTCACTACTTGATGACATAATAATTGCAAAAAAATAAAATAAGGCACAGTGAAAGAGCAAATATGCGGCAAGAAGTTTAATAACTGGAAGTGTAGAGAATAAACTAAACCAACTGAGTCGCTATTGTCTCTGTCTCTCTCTCTCCATGGGTGTAACAGGAGGGAAATATATATATATTAGGAATAGTACAAACTAACGGGTTGGCAATCCACTGTTTGTAATGACTTACTTTATTAAGAGTGCTCGATACTTAGAGCATCATATATGGTAATATCTTTATTATAAGTTTAAAATGTATGCTTATAATAAAATATTACCATATATATATGCTCTCACACCCTGATTGAGCACTCTGGAAGAATGGTAGATTTTGAAAAACAGTAGATACTCTGGCATCTATGCATTGTTCATTCAGCAATGAATTAGAACACTCTCAGCTATTAGGCATGTATAATGATAATATACATACTAAAAAGGCTGCCTCATTCTACCGAGCATCCGTAGCTCAGAGGTAGAATTGCCGACTGATGCCAATTTGGTCAGGTTTCAATCCTGGGTAAAAAGCAATCGGCTGTCTAACTGTACTGATGAGCTGTGATACAGTGAAACAGATCTGTCTGCGGATGACTATATATATATATGGACACACAAAAATGAATGCACAATCTTTACTATAATAGAGAGAAACATTGAATAATTGAAATGACAAATGTCGGACAGGTTGAGACAAAAATAGAAATTATCATAAAAACGTTTCTTTTTTATTTGTTTCTAGAATCAACTTTGATCAGGACTCCTTGTTTGACAAGACATTTTTTGGGGAAAAAACTTATTACAGTTGTTGTTGTGCTTCTATGTGCTATGTCCCTTCAGGACGTAGGTGACCATGGCTTTCCCCATCTCACTATCCCTGGTAGCTCTTAACACGCTTTCTCCTGTTATCCCACCCAAACCCTGCTCAGGCCCTTCAAATATGATATCTGCTGCTTTCCTCTGTCTCCTTTTTCCCCCTCTATTTGACCTGTGAGTATCAGATTCTTCAAGCCTTTCTTCCTCATCACATATCTCATAAACTTCAGCCAGGTCTTCCTGATGTTCAGTATTAATTTCCTTTTCATCCTTTCTAAAACCTTATGCTTGACCCATGATATTTGCAGCATCTTTCTGTAGAACAACATTTCAGTTGCTTTAAGTTTTTCCTTCATCTTTGATGATATTGTCAAGCATTCACTGCCATATTGAAGAACTGACATCATATAGCAGTTTAAAACTCTCTTTGTTTCTAGCAAAATTTTTTTGTCTTTTAATACTTTGCTCAGCTTCTGGAATGCATCCTTGGCCATTCTAATTCACCTTCGGATCTCAGTGTCGCACTTTCCGTCTTCTGTTAGCAATTATTAAGTAAGCAAATTTCATGTGTAATAATACCTTTTTTTTAGTGAATAATGAAGATTTTTATTTTAAAGTTTGTAAAATATCTGATATCAGTTTTAATACCAATTTCCATTGGATGCAACATTTATAGGATTCTTTTAAAACTTGTTGAGAACTCAATTTCATAGCTGACAGACATTTTTAGGCTGAGAAATAAAAGTGAAAATTAAATTGTCTTAAGTTATCATTTAAAATATTTTCCTTTGGAACCTTTGTCTCAATAAAAAATTTATATATTTGAACAGTATATTTTAACATAATTTATTTTAAAATTATTGTCATCATAAACTCTTGGGTCACATTTAATTATCTAGACAGGATTTTCAGTACCTATCTTTTTAGCATAAATTATCAGTCTAAGTTATATTGTACAAGCATAAACTATGTTTACATAAGGACATAAAGCACATGACCAGTGGGCCATAAATTTAGCATTTATAGCTCTCTGGAGACCATTGCTCATGTAACAAATGTAAACATAATAAGCTATTTCTTTTGTTTTTTTTTACTTCATTTTTTCTGATGGCTACAAAAAATATAATTAGAAAAACAGTCATGAGGAATGGCTCATAATTTTGGTTTCAAAATTTTCATCTTGGTATGGTTAAACAAATATATAAAAATTTGGTTCAGCTGACCAACAGACACAAAGTAAGGGTCAAGTTTAGCATTATACTTAATTTGAATCTCCTTGACAAAAAAAAAAACTTTAATCAATTTTAAGGAATATACTAAAAACATGTCCTGGGTTCTACTGATAATCATGGTAAATTAGGTTGCTACAGCTCAACACTTCCTTGAATTGGATGATGACAGATGGTTCATTATAGGAAGATGATGAGTGCTGTTTATACAAAGAAGTGCTAAAAAGTTATTGACCTGACCTTAAAGAAATTGTAAGAACTTACTTTGAACCTTTGTCTAGAGCAAGTGGATCTGGCTGAGAACTTTCCATCACCACTTGTACATAATGTGTGTATGTGTATATACATATATGAAGTCTTACAAAATGTTTACATTTACAGTACATTTAAATATACCCACCAGCCTGAATATTTGAGAAATCTTGTTAGGAAAATGTCTGTCTACTACTTGTACTATACAACTCAGTACCATTTGCCACATGGTTGGGTCATCAGCAATTAAATGTGTTCCCTCACCAAGCTTTTTCTGGTGAAGGTAGCTACATATTTACCAGGATTAGAAACAATATCTTTCAAAGGGTAGATGAATCCTTTAATATGATCAATGCCCATCTAACATGGCACAGAAATGTAGAAACACCAATTTGCAGTGAGCTTACTGGGAGTGTTGGACACTAACTTTCATTAAGACATACAACTTGGAGAAGGAAAACACCGCTGTAACACTTATGGCTTGACAGCACGCAAAGATGTTGACTAGTTTTACTTTATGCTGGTTCTTGCTTAGGGTACAACTAACCCAGTAAAATGACTTTGCCCACTTGAAAGATTTTATACAAAGGCACTGCTTGATATTGTTAGTTGATATCGTGTGATGTTCATACTAGACTATGACATGGCAGCCATTATAAATATGTGTGCATATTTGTAAGCATAAAAATCAACAATGCATGGTAACTGTTAATTTCATGCCTCCAGCATTCTTCAAACCAAGTTCTGAAAATATTAAGTTAAAAATGAATTCTTTATAAAATAATGTCCATGCCTACACTTCAGATAATATGTGTGTATACTTTCAGGAAAGAATCACGGCAACACCTGCCTGAACCAGGAATTGAATTCACAATTTCTATGTCACCAAATTCCTGAACCAACATTTTAATTGATTAGGCTATTGTCCTAGTGAAAACACTGTGATAACGAAGAGAACAATAGTCCAAATGTAAATAGTGTAAATAATGGTAACTTCAACTCAACTTCAACTTCAACTCAAGAATTCAGACAAAATTCTTTTGTTTGCCAGTGTGTGCTACTAGTTGCCAAATATGAAGAATGTCAGTTATTTCAAACTGTATCATCTCATTAACTTCGCCTTAAGGTGAAGGTATTGTATTTACTCTCCATTTGTTTACTTGTCTGTGGTCAAGATGTCTCAAGACCTGCTTGATGGATTTGGATGAAACTTTCAGGGATGATTGGCCTCATAACTGGCACAAACTGATTAGATTTGGGGTTCAATCAGGTTTGGGACAAAGTTTCTGGGTTATTTTTCTGCTTTTATTCATTTAATTTTTACCTTTCAAATGCCAAATACAGAATTAACTCCCCTAGATCATTTTCAATACTGAATTACTTTCCCTGTTTCATTTTAAGAAGTTTTTAAATTTGAAAGTGATAGAGTTCATTTTTTTTGTATTTTCACTCTTGAAAGCTGACAAGTTCATTGCAATTACTCTTTCTCATTTTAATAATCATCTCATGCTAATCACTGAGGTTATGTTGGTATTGTCTTGGCAAAGGGTTGTAGTCTTCTTAAAAGGTTCTACATCGAAAAAGCACCAAGTTCATAGATTTTAGAGAGAAGTCAGGATTTAGAATGTTGCATCCCTTTATTCACGACCAAAGAAAAAAAAAGAAAAAAAAAAGAAAAAGTTAATCAGAAAATTAGGATTTTCTAAAATACTTATATCAAGGCATGTTTTTCCACATGATATTTTTGTGAATGTGGATGCTTATAAAATATTCGTAAGTGTTTACTTTTTTCTGTTATTTTAAAAACTAATCAAAATCTTTATTTGAAAAAGTGTCCTTTTTATTTTTTTTTAAAAAATGCTTTTTTTCTGTCATAGATGATTTTTATCCATTTAAAATTTTTATTTACTTTTTAAAATCATTTTATTTTTTAAAAATCGTACTGTTTATCATAAAAAAAAATAAAAAATAAACAAAAAACGCTGTCATTATTTTTTCAACCACAAATTAGGATTATTTTAAATTTTACAATCAAATGTGGTAATTTGTGCTATTAAACTTTTATAAATCAGTTTAGGGCTGTCTAAGATTCCATGAAATAATATGGGAAAAAAAATGTGACACCCTTTTATGCTTTCAGTGCATTTACAGAAACCTTTGGAAAAATGAATGAGAAAAAGAATTTAACAAAAAGCAGATGACCAATAAAACTCCAGTGAAAAGAGAGAAAAATAAAAACAAAACAAATAAAGATAATACATGCAAGAAACAATTTACTTCAAGTTGTCATACTTTGTGACTGAAGTGAAATTTACAAGTAGTGAAAATGAAATACATGAATGGTCATTGAATTTTTATTTGCAGGAATTATTTACAAGTTGTTTGAAGAATTCAAAGAGAAAGCAGATACAGTGCTTTCTCAGCAGGTTACATTTTCAGAAAGAATGATCGCAAAAGATGAGGAGCCTTCCTGTGCTTCATCAGAACCTTTTCAACAAGTACAACATAGATTTCTATGTTTTTCTTTTTTTTTTCTTCTTGTTACTCCTAGGCATGTTCTGCCATGGTCATGAGACTTTACCAGTTACAGTGAAACAAAGACTCTCATGCCATCCTGTTGATACAATTATAATTATTCACAAGAAGTGGAACATTACCTTTGTCCCCCCCCAATTTTTTTTTTTTTTTTTTTGGGTGGGAGGGATTCTATCAATTCTGTTTACTTTTGTTTATTCACTACTGTCCTTGAAATCTTTTAAATTACTTTATTTAAAGGATATTTTTTGCATTTTTTTCAGGCTAGGCGGAAGGGAAGGATTTGCAAGTTAAATTTAAATATTGATTTATTTTGTGTATACTTTCTTGCCAATGTGAATAATGAAACTTTTCATAAGAGATGACAAGTTGTTCCGGTTAGATGTTCTAGTTAGAAATTTACAAGAAAATCATGCAAAGTACACTGAAAAGAAAAACAAGTACTAGAAGAAAAAAAAAAGAGCCATTTTTTTTTTCAAATACATAAATGAGGTGAAGAATGGCAGAAAGAGAGACAAAAAATAGGTTAAGATTATTAGAAAACAAATGAAGAAAAAGGTTAAGCTGATCAAGCTAGAAACCGTTTTCTAGCTTATTTACTAGCAAGGTTACCCAGTGTCACAAAGGCTAAAAGATATTGTGTTATCATCATTAACCTTTCATGGCTATTTTATCTTGTCCATAAAATCAAATAAGGTTTATATATCTCAGGATTTTGACAGAAAATATAATCCAGAAATCCAGAGACCCATTGGAATAGTAAAAATGCCTTCCAAAAGCTAAACAAAGTATCAAGAAACCTGAAAATATAATTTAGAAACAAAGAATAGAGTTTTGAACTGTTAATAATTTCATTCCTTGTATATGACAGAGAATGTAAGACTGTTTCCTCATAGAGAAAGAGAAAACTTGAGTCAACAAAGATGTGGTTCTATTGAAGGATACTGAGAATACCATGGGTAGAATGTACAAACAACAAAGAAATTTTACAGAAAATGAAAACAAAATCATATTTATACTCATATTATAATTTGAAAGTTTAAATTTCTCATGTAGAAAGAAGGATTTTTTTTTTTTTTTAATCATATCACCCCAAGCAAGGCAATAATGCCACTGATGCGCAGGAGGCTACGTAAGGGCAAAAAGAATGGAAAAGAGAAAGCCGGAAACCACATTCTAAACAGGGAACAAGGGATGTGCCTCTTCACCTGTTCAGTAGACGTGGGTGGAGTGTGAACCGGGCGATAGTTTAGTCTATCTACTCCAATTGGAAAAAAAAAAAATAAATAAATAAAAGAGTGAAAAGATTGGAAAAGAGAAAACCGGAAACCGCATCCTAAACAGGAAACAAGGGATGAGCCTCTTCACCTGTTCAATAGATGTGGGTGGAGTGTGAACCGGGCGATAGTTTAGTCTATCTACTCCAATTGGAAAAAAAAAAATAAATAAAAGAGTGAAAAGATTGGAATTTAAAGCATTTGACAAAACATACTAAAGGCCATAGAGATAGAGGGAAATAAACTTGTCTAAATTAATGGCATAGCATAAAATTGAAGGAATAGTAAAAAGATAAACATTACTAAAAGCTAAAAAGGATAGGAAGTTTTGGAGAGCCATGATCATCCACATCCTGAAGAGACCCGACATATAGAAGATGCTTATCTTATCCGTTATGCTCACAATATTGTCTTTTGGTCTTCTTCAGCTGTACTTTTGTACTTAATAAACTTCTTTGAAGTTGGAACCAAAACCCTTTACTCAATCCATGAGAGAAGAGTGATTTCATTTTCAGCACTATTAGACTCAGATCTTGAACCCTGGAGAATTTTTCTATAGAACGCAATGAGCAGAATCCATTTAACTTCAGGTGGAACAAGTCAACATATTAAAGCACAAGTTTACATTAGCTGAAGACTATCAGTTCAATACTTGTTCTGGATAGTAAATTTACATTCAAGGTATTTAATAACTTAACACTAATCCTAAAAATTCAAGTAACTTATACATTGATTATACAATAAACACATTATCTCTGAGACTAACTTTCTATTTAACTGATAATAGTACTAACACATCATTCCATAAGTCCCAGGCCCGACATATAGATGGTGCTACTAATAAAAAATCCATATGATTTTTATGAAATACTAGCTTTCAAATGGTACATGACAAAAAGTTGGGCCCAATTGGATTATTAGTTTACAAATTCCAGTTATTTAACTGAAGCTACTGTTGCAAATTTCCAAAACAATGGAAAAATCTGAATTTTGTGTGTTGATAAAGCATTGGTGGAAAAAAAAAATACATACAGTTCAAGCAGATACATGGCTTAATAAGTGTTATTCAAACTCTGCTCCATCAAAAACAATGGTTAAGAGGTGACATGCTGACTTTAAACGTGATCGTACAAACACAAATGCTGCTGAACACTCAGGTCACCCAAAATTGGCAGTTGTCCCAGAAAACACCAAAAAAATCTACAAACTCATTTCGGCTGATAGTAAATTAAAGTTGGGTGAGATAGCAGAGAAGTTGAACATATCAGAAGGCAATGCATTCACCATTTTGCATAAACATTTGTCAATGTGTTTAAAGTGGGTGCTGCATTTGCTCACAGTTGATCAAAAACAATAACAACATGTGGATGATTCACAGCGTTATTGCAACTGTTTCAGTGCAACAAGGAGTTTTTGTGTAAATGAGTGACATTAGATGAAACATGGATCTACGACTTCATCCTGGAGTCAAATCGGCAGTCAGCTGAGTGGACAGCAGTGGATCAAAAACATCCAAAGTAATCAAAGATGTAAACATCAGCAGTCAAAGTTTTGGTCACCCTATTTTGGGATGCGCAAGTTATTTTGTTCACCGATTATCTTAAAAACAATCAATAGTGAATATTTTTTTTTTTAATCCTATCACCCCAAGCAAGGCGATAACGCCACTGATGCACAGAGGGCTACATAAGAGTAAAAAGATTGGAAAAGAGAAAGCCGGAAACCGCATCCTAAACAGGAAACAAGGGATGAGCCTCTTCACCTGTTCAATAGACGTGGGTGGAGAATATTATATAGTATTATTGGTGTGTTTGAAGGAAGAAATCGCCAAAGAAGAAAAAAGTGATTTTTCAACAAGACAACACACTTTGTCACATGCCAATTACAATGATGAGAAAACTACATGAATTGCACTTCGAATTACTTCTGCATCTACCCTATTCTCCAGATCTGGCCCCCAGTGACTACTGGCTGTTTGCAGACCTCAAAAGAATGCTCCAGGGAAAAAGATTTGACTCTAATGAAGAAGCGATATTGGAAACTGAGGCATATTTTGAGGTCAAAGACAAATCATTCTACAAAAAAGGCATCAAATTGTTAGAAAAGTGTTGGAATCAGTGTATCACCCTAGAAGGAGACTATGTTGATGAATAAAGTCAAATTTTGCCTAAAATTGTTGTTTTTTTAGTTAAGCCTGGGATTTATTGAGTGATGTAAATTAGAATCAGTAACCAACATAACAAAAAGACAAGAAATCTGATAAATACTTCTAAATAGCACAGAAATATAATAACATATAAATTGTAGGCAAATATTAGTAACCTTAATAATACAAAATAAAAATGTATCTAATAATTAAAAAAAAAATAGCCTACATAATAACACATAACATTCAGCACAGGGAACACGAGAATAAATGTTGTTGTTTGCAGTTCAATCCAGTAATAATTACAATCCTAACTCTCATTGTCCAATTTAAAACTTAACACAAGAAATATTCATTTTGTCTGTCCAATCATCTACCATTTTTACAGTCCAGTTTTTGTTCAAGTGAAGTTGATTGGTTAGTTGTTTGGGGTTTTATGGCATATCAACCACTACGGGTTATTTAATGCCAAATCCAGTTGACATATACAGTACTGTGCAAAAGTATTAGGACAAGAACTATTTTATCTTTGATGAGGCATCAAAATAAAGTTTAAAATCACCCCTGTCCTAACACTTTTGCACACTACCAGTAATGTGCAAAAGTATTAGAACAGGGGTGATTTTCCTAAAACCTCACTGAAATTCAAATACAGGGTGAAAAGCCAAGTAAATTGCTAGTAAATATTGATTATTTAAAACTAGGTATTAAAGAAATGTATTAAAAAGAAGCTATATTTAATTTTTACTATTTTCTATTAAACAAGTTATTTTGAAACTACTCTATTGAACATCCATGGGATATTTTGGATAAAAAAATTGATAAATCTAATGTTACTTTGCAAGACACACTTTGGGAACAAATACAAGCTGCTTGGCAGGAGATATCATTAGATACATTGAAGAAGCTTGTGATGTCAATGCCTGACAGAATGAAGGCTGTGATCAAGACAAAAGGCTATTGTACTAGATACTAAATTTATTTTGTAACTAGTATTTTTTCTTGTTAAAGCATTTGTTGAGTAAATCAAATAAAATTATTTTAATTAAATGGTTTATTTTTGGGAACAAATACAAGCTGCTTGGGAAGAGATACCATGAGATACATTGAAGAAGCTTGTGATGTCATTGTTTATTTTATGTCAATATACCTCAGAAAGGATAAAATAGTTCTTGTCCTAATACTTTTCCACAATACTGTATGTGTGTGTGTGTGTGTGTGTATATATATATATATATATATATATATATATATATATATAATTTGTAAATATAATTTAAGGATAATGTCCTTAATCCACAGTTCGTTTACTCTTACTTGAGTAAATGTTTTCTAATGTTTCTATCTGACATGATTTAGTTTATTTAATATCAATAATTCATTTGCATAGCCAAATGATGTAATTATTTCTCACTACCAGATTTACTTGTAGTGATTAAAGACCCAACATAGGTTGATTGTTCGGGTTTTTATGGTATATCAACCTTGATCGGTTGAATATTCCAGTTTATGGCAAGGCATTAGATTTTTGGATTGTTCAAGTAAAATCCTCATTTTCTTTTCGTTCAATGTTACAACCATGAAGCTATTTCTCAGAATAGTATAAAAATTCATTGCATAAGGTTCGCATAATTTCATATTTTAGTAACCATTTCTCTCTTACTGCAAAGAAATAGATCAGTGCTTACTGTGATGAGGGTTCAGTTCTTTTATTGACAATGCACAATTAACAACCATCGAATTGCATTTAATGAATACTATAAGAAGAATTTTAGATCAACTGTTATACAAAGCACACAAAGAAAAAAATCTTATCAATGCATTTTAATTTGAAAATATAAGTGAGAAATTTTCAATTAGGCCACTTATTCTATTTATTTCTTAGTTTTTGAAAAATTAAAAAAAAATTGAGTTTTGCGATTGATGAACAAGGATATGATAGTGAAACAAAAAGAAGATATTTATAGCATTTTCATAAAAAATATTCTTTGTACATGAGTTCACTCTAAGAAAGAAAATAAAAATATAAAGTTAACAGGTCTCGCTCTCTCTTTTTCAATATATTTTATTTCTATCACTTGAGCAGTTAAATTGTACTGGAATTATGTTTGTGCAAAAAAAAAAAAGTAGTCAATAAAATTGTCTATCGATACTATTTGGTAATAAGAATGAAACTTTTAGAAAATGGAAAATTTTTATCTGCTTTTTATTCAAATCTTTGAGCAAAGGAATCCTGTAGGTCTTCGTGAGGGCTATCCTTTTTCTAATCGAGTATACTGGCACTATCAAATCACAGACAAAGAGCTGCACAAAATAATAGAAACCACATCATTTGAGGACAATCAACACCAAAAATTGATTGTGTATATAACTCAAAAAGAAAATGTTATAAATTTTAACTGACAATAATTTTAACTGGCTAATCTAAACTTATTTATAAATGGAACTTTGTGTGTGTGTGTGTGTGTGCGTTACATATAGACTCTGAAACGGCTGAACTGATTTTCTTGAAAATTTACACAGTTGTACTATAAGCGTCTGTGAGTGTTTTTAGCTAGGTTTTGTGTCGAGATATCCCCGATAAATATCGAAAATCGATAATCAAATAAATTGGGTTATAGAAGGAGTGGTCTGATTTGAATCAAATTTGATACACTCATAGACAAAAACATAAGAAACGATATTCAGAAGTTTCAAGGTTGCAGTTCTTACAATAGTGCAGAAAATTGATGATATATATATATATAAAAGGCAAGATGTTTGTGTGTGTGTCTGTTTATTTGCCTGTATATCTAATTTTTTTCAGCCCTTTTATTTTAGTTTTGCTTCGGGTTTGGCTCTAAGTAGTTATAATTGCAGTTCTTAGTCTCAGCCATGATACCATTTACTCAGAGGACTTACTTAGCCTTCAAGATTCAGTTTACAATGAAAAAAACTTATTTGATATCGATACCAGGAAATCAAAATTTGACTTACATCCATTCATTTTTCTTTCAGTCTACGGTTTCACTTTAACTGGAAAAAAACTATTGCTTTTTAGTCTTTCGTGCCAACATCCAAAGAGTCTGAGCTCCAGGACCATGGATTAGTTTTAAAGCTTTCATTACACCCGAGCAACGCCGGGCTATACTGCTAGTTAGTCAATAAATGTCAAATGTTTCCAAATAAGGAAATGGTTAATATTTTATTTTAGCTGGAGGTTTTCCATGATACCAGACTTTTTTCACTTCTATACAAATGTCCCAGTGATATTGTGATCATCAGCTCTCGAATTTTAAATTCCTTTGTTTTCATTGACAAATTAATATCCTAATCTTTGTGTTTATTGTCCCAATGTTTCGACTATTGTGCCTTGTAGACTTCTTCAGGTGCTTCATGATATGAGTGACCTTCAGGGAATTTCAAACTGAACCCTATTATTTAACTTATGAGAGTATATTGATTTTATTCCACTCTCTATATCTAGGGATATCGGTTTTTTAGTTTGTTTCTTTTTAAATAGCCCAGTTATTGTTAGTCCTGTTTTTACTGAGTTCAAAGTGAACTTGCAGTTAATATATCAGCAAATTCTTTTGTCATGTTGAATACTTTTTAATAATCTTAAAAGAAATGTATTCAGTGTAGAACCATTTTCAACCAAATCATATCTAAGATCACTACTGATAAAATATTCTAGAGCTTTTTATGATGTTGTGTGTACATCTGGAAATATTTTCACCAGTTGATTTTAATTAAGTTTTTATTTCATTTAATATTTTCATAGTTTTATTTTCAATTTTTTTTCATTATATTTTCAAATGCCAAAATATAATTTAGATTCTATTTTAAATTTGCACTCGGGATGGTGACTTGCTTCAACCGGGTGCAGGACATCTTGACCCAACATGGTACGAGCCCATTTTAAAAACCCTGCTTGGCTCGGGCTGGTGGAAGTCAAATTTAACTTTGTCCAGCTCATCCAGGCTTAAACCCATTCCAACTCAGCTCAGCTCAGCCTGTGCTAGGCTGGGCTTGACTGAGGCTGACACAAACACATCTTAATTCAGTTTCTAATCATGAAGCGAGCATGTGAGCAATGAGGAGGTGTTGGAAAGAATGGCAACGAAAAAAAAAATTTAATAGTTAGCATAAGGAAGAGACAACTGAAGTTCCTGGGACAAGCAATGAGGAAGGAGGGCTTGGAGAACCTGATACTAACAAGCCAGATAGAGGGGAAAAGAGACAGAGGAAAGCAGTAGATAACATATTTGAAGGGCTTGAGCAGGTGGATGACAGAACGGAAGCTGCGAGATGTTACAGGAGAAAGTGTGCTAAGAGCCACCAGGGATAGGAAAATGTGGAAGGCCATGATCGCCTACATCCTAAAAAGACAAGGCACATAGAAGAAGAATGATTGAGTGCTTTGTATATATAAATGGGCTAATTCTTCTATCAAGGTTGTCTTTAAATAGTCATATCTCTTAATAGTTTGGTATTTCAGTTAAAATAGCAGAGTTAAATGAAATTCTTCAAATGAACTACATACATCATTGTAAGAATTTTTTCAGACCGTTTCTTTTTGAGCTCATCACATTTCAGACTACATTTTATTCTCCAATGTTACCATCTCCATATTATTTTGACTGCTCTATAAAGGCTGTCAGGCATTGACATCACAAGCTTCTTCAATGTATCTAATGGTATCTACTGCCAAGCAGCTTGTATTTGTTCCCAAAGTGTGTCTTGTGAAGTAACATTAGATTTATCAATTTTTTTATCCAAAATATCCCATGGATGTTCAATAGAGTAGTTTCAAAATAACTTGTTTAATAGAAAATAGTAAAAATTAAATATAGCTTCTTTTTAATACATTTCTTTTATACCTAGTTTTAAATAATCAATATTTATTAGCAAATTATTTGGCTTTTCACCCTGTATTTGAATTTCAGTGAGGTTTTTAGGAAAATCACCCCTGTTCTAATACTTTTGCACATTACCGGTAGTGTGCAAAAGTGTTAGGACAGGGGTGATTTTAAACTTTATTTTGATGCCTCATCAAAGATAAAATAGTTCTTGTCCTAATACTTTTGCACAGTACTGTGTGTGTATATATATATATATATATATATATATATATATATATATGGTAGATGTTTTACTTTAGTGAAGTATCTACACAGTCTAAAGTTAATCTTAACCAACCAATGTACAATAATTAAAACAGCATTTTTTTTAAACAAAAATCAGATAAGAAATATCATGGCATATTTATGCCTTTTCTGTATAAGTCAAGAGTGTTGTGAAACTCATTTTGTGTCCGTTCTTTACAATAACACATAATTAGATTTTCATTCTAATAATAACGAAAAGATTTAAAAAAATAAAAATGGAAATCATGGCATTGGCTGTTCCATGATTGTTCTAATAAATAGGAAAAAACAAAACATTTAAAAAAATAAAATAAAGCAAACTTTTGCCAGAAAAAAAAAAAAGAAGAAAAATTTAAGAGAAAAGAAAACCTTGAAAGGTTCGAAAGTAATGGAAATGAGTAATTCTTGCCATCTGGATAAGTCCACACAAATCTACGTGATTATCATACAAAAAGGGTTGTTTATCAAATTTTACTGATAAAGAATTGCTAAATAATAAAAAATACATTTTCAGGCAAGCTCATATATTGGTAATACACGTATATTGATCTTTTCTAGTCTGGCTCAGGGCCATGGTTGTCCAAATTCAAGGCCACTGCTGTTGCACAGCCTTGTTGGGCCTAACTTAGGAATATCGTCTTTTTTACTTAGACTGACTAGAATATGAATTGTATCTACCCAGCCAGATAAAATCCCTACTTTTTACCAGATCTATTTATTTCATGAAAATCTATGACAAAATCAAAAAAAATTAATCTTATGCATTTTCTCTTTTAAAAGTGATGTTTATCATTTGATGCGACTACATATTCACATGAAGGAGAGGAAATGATGAAATTTTTATTAAATTTATGAAATTTACATCAATTATGAAATTTATGAAATTTATTAAATTTTTATTAAATGTTTATCATTTGATGCGACTACATATTCACATGAAGGAGAGGGAATGATGAAATTTTAAATTAATTTTTTTCTTGTAATTTGTGATTTTAATGCACATTAAAATTAATTTTATGATTTTATTTACACTCAAAAGATATCCAAACCTTCAACTGTATATTTGCAAAGTAAATTTCCTTCGAGCTAAGCATTAAGACACAAGAGTTTTCAAGATGATTCATCAGCAACTGACAAACAAATTACTAATTTCTATAGATTCTTTTACAATTTGCTTTGTTTCTCTACATGAAAAAGAAAGTTTCTTTAAAAGAAAGTTTGGGTGAATTTGTTTAATAAATCTGAGGTGTGTAGGGGTAATGACAAGGAAACACATGATATTTTTGACAAAACAAGATAAGGAATTTATTTAGAAATTTACACATTTGGACTTTTAGTAGCTTGTTTCAGGACAAGTAATCAAACATTAAAGGTTTACAGTTTCGTTGAATTGTCAAGAAAAGAAAATGTTGATATTTATTTTATTTTAAAAATATTTTCATTTTGTTTTAAATCATCAAATACAAAGTAAATTTCCGAAATGTTTAACACAAATTGAGAGTTCGCTCTTCACATAAATCATACAGTTGATTTCAACATAAATAAAAAGGTATATATTTAAGGTACTTAGCTTAGGGGTAGAACAGAGTTCTTTAATATTTTGCTGTTTGCATTAGAGGCTGATAATGTATCTGTGGGTAATTTGACACCAGAGTTATTCAGATGCATGGGACTCTGCCTTTCTTTCATTTTTTTTTTTTGATGGTGAGTAGGTGAAGAGGAAGAAGGAGAGATAAAGAAAACAGCATGAGGGAGAAAGTGAGAGGGTAGTGAATGTGAATCACAGGGACATTTGAGTCTGATCAGTCAAGTGCCACTTTGGGCGATCATGTCTCTTTCGAGACATGACTGACTGGGCAGAAGATTATCTCGCAGTAGTTTGCCATTGCTTTCTGTGGTAGACTGGTTGCCGATCAAGGCTATAGAACCCAATCTGTTCTATTATTTGACTCATAGCTAGAGGGGAAAAGATGTATCATATTATTAAGTAGTAATTAGTGGGGGATCAGTTTATTACTTCATAACAATATAAAACTGATCCTCCATTCATGCACAGTAGACACCTTAATCATGATTCCAACTATTATATTCAGTCATTCAGTTAAATGCCATATGTGATACATGCTTTGGGCGATCACCTTTTGAAAGAGACATGACCGACCGGGCAGAAGACCATCCTGCAGCAGGCCACCACTGCCCTCCGCTGCAGACTGGCTGCCGACCAAGGCTAAAGAACCCAATCAGTGGCCTGAAAATCTTCTGTTACATTGTGACTGGTTGCTCTCTGAGTTCTCTTTGATTCAATTTTCTTTATCTATTTATACCAAAAAGTGATTTGACATTGACTCGTTATTTTTTCTTAGTCTGTAAGTCGTTCCCTTTTCATTGGTTTAAATAAATTTTCACATAGGCTCACTAAACTTTGCCTTGGTCTTTTCTTCAGCCCAGAGCCAATCTCTTTTTCTATTGGTCAAAATAAATTTTAGCACTAGCTTGCAAATCTGAAAACAGTGACGAAAAGAGAGTTATTTTTATTTCATATTCACCACAATTCTTATCTAGAATAGGTTGAATAAAGAATAAGTATTAAAATAATTTCCAATGGATTTCTATAGAAGCTTTTAGTATTTGCTTTGTCACTCTCTACATGTAATCATTAGAATGAATGAATGTTTGGATGAATTTGTTTAATAAATCCTATCCAGAATAGGTTGAGTTAGTATTAAAATCATTTGAATGTCTACACATGCTTTTAGTATTTGCTTTGTCACTCTACATGTAATCATTAGAATGAATGAAAGTTTGGATGAATTTGTTTAATAAATCCTATCCAGAATAGGTTGTATAAAGAGTTAGTATTAAAATCATTTCCATTGAATTTCTATAGATGCTTTTAGTATTTGCTTTGCCACTCTCTACATGTAATCATTAGAATGAATGAATGAATGTTTGTATGAATTTGTTTAATAAATCCTATCCAGAATAGGTTGTATAAAAAGTTAGTATTAAAATAATTTCCAATGAATTTCTATAGAAGCTTTTAGTATTTGCTTTGTTACTATACATGTAATCATTAGAATGAATAAAAGTTTGGATGGATTTGTTTAATAAATCCTATCTAGAATACATTGTATAAACAGTTAGTATTAAAATCATTTCCAGTGACTTTCTAGAGATGCTTTTAGTATTTGCTTTCTCTTTTGATGTATACATTAAGGTGAATCAAAGTAAACAAACATGATTAAATTCTGACCTTGCTATTAGTGTTTAACCAACACCTTAGTAATTATTCAGTAATCAGTTCCATTTTTATTAATTTCTTTTTCAAGCAAAATTTATGACCTCATGAATTTTGAATCAATTCCAAATATGTTACAGAGAAACAAAAATTGCAATGAATAGAAATTCAACACACATTAGTTATCAAAAAATAGAATTTTATTTTCTACTGATTCAAAATTTTAGAAAGACAGGAAGTCAGTTAAGTCCATCAGTCGGAGAACACTTTCATGGAAAATGATCCAAAAATCTTAGTGACAAAACTGGCTAAAAACTTTCATGGAAAATGATCCAAAAATCTTAGTGACAAAACTGGCTAAAAACTGCAAGATATCAACTGAAAAGGTTTGAAATACTTTCTGGGTAACCAGAAAGAATGGGTGGGGGATTTCTCAATAAATGACTTTCATTTGAATTTATTGAAGCAAAAAAAATATTCATGTTTGCATTAATTACATCCAGTTTTCATCTTGTCTCATTTGTTCTGATAAGAAATGGGATTTTGCATTATAACGAAAGAACTGCACAATGCATGAATGCAAGTGAGAAGCTGAAATGTCCCGAAACCCGGTACTAGCACTGGAAGCTAATGATGAACTTTCAGTGGAAACATCCAGTTGGCTAGTGAAGAAAAAGGTGGTGTTAGGTGGGCAGGGTGAAATCTGAACATATAAACAAAATGTATATTAAAAATATCTTAACAATGAACATTTAATTTGCCACAAAATGGTATCTAAGGGTTTATGTACTGTTAATTTATTAACTCATGTGACACATTTGGTTACTAAGCTGCAAATAATCTTTAGCACTCTGAATTATGAATATTTTTTCCCTATCCACTGTATTCTTTTTCAAGACCTATCAGTTGCAGTAAACTTATTGTTAATTTCACTCAGGTTTTTTTGTGTTGCCATAGCAGGATATATAAACACAACTCTGAAATTCAAATTCAGAGTCAGCGCCATCTTCAGTGGTAGAATAAACTTTTTGCATAGTAAATGAAGTCACATACAGAGTGATGAAGGTTAATATAGAATTACATGCATTTTATTTTGTGGTCTAATGTCAGGGTTCAAGGTTCAGATACTTTGCTTATCTTGGTCATGTGTCAGAAGCCAGACAAATCAGCAGCTATCTTCAAGATGAAGCATCATCCCATTTTTATACCTGCAAGAGTTTTTTTTTTTTATACATCTGAAGCAAACCTAATACTATTAGAATAAAATATATGCATATATATATATTATTTTCAAGAATTTAAATATATATATATATTATTTTCTGTTGTGGGAGACATTAGATATATTGTCTCAAAGCTGAGGAGGCATCAGACCCCAAATTTAGGTGGCCTGAGAAAGCAAACAATCAATTATATGTCAGTAGTTATGACAAACTACATCTGGCAGCAAGGCCTTTGATTGGGAGGTTGTGAAAAGCATGGAACCACCTTTTAATTACTGTTGTCCTCAGGTCCAC
The DNA here is from genome assembly GCA_037127315.1 of Ascarosepion bandense. Lineage (NCBI taxonomy): Eukaryota > Metazoa > Mollusca > Cephalopoda > Sepiida > Sepiidae > Ascarosepion > Ascarosepion bandense. The sequence goes on from JBBBDQ010000632.1 coordinate 2,852,095, forward strand.
CCTGACCTAGAGTGGCAGCATCTGTTAGGATCTCAACTATGGGCAAATAGTTTACCCATCAAACTGGGGTCATATAAGAAAAAATTAACGTGGATAAGAGTCTTTAGCTTTGGATAGCAACTTGTCTAAAAGAACAAAATCTCTGAAAAAGAAACTTCTATGCCCACCCTGTGTAGCATAGGGTAGACTGAACTCTCTAACCTTGGTAGGTAATATTTCTAGATGGTGGCTTGATAAAAAATATTGTCTCCAGTTTCCTAAACTGGTTGGAGGTGATTTTCTAAGTGTAGCTTAGATGTAGCACATGGTCAAAAGTAAGGGACACCCAGTGAGGATCGAACTCACTACTTCATTGTAATGATTCTAGCAAGACAAGCTTGCTAACCATTACACTACTTTGAGGTGCTCTCTAAACTGGTTGGTGTTAGTAAGAGCATACAGCTGTAAAACTTGCTCCAGTATTTTTCATGACGGTTCAATTACAGTGCGATCAAGAAAATTCCATCCAACCTATGCTAGTATGGAAATGGGCGTTAAACAAGGAAGATGATCAAGAGTTAAAGTATGTATTAATTCATAAAATAGGGCTATATATGTATTAGCAGTATAGCCCAGCGTTGCTTGAGTGTAATGAAAGCTTTAAAACTAATCCATGGTCATGGAGCTCAGACACTTTGGACGTTGGCATGAAAGACTAAAAAGCAATAGTTGTTTCCAGTTAAAGCAAAACCATAGACTGAAAGAAAAATGAATGGAGGTTAGTCAAATTTTGAAAACTAAAATAAAAGGGCTGAAAAAAATACAGACATACAGGCAGATAAAAAGACACACACACAAACATCTTGCCTTTTATATACATATATTATTGATTTTCTGCACTATTGTAAGAACTGCAACCTTGAAACTTCTGAATATTGTTTCTTATGTCTTTGTCTATGAGTGTATCAAATTTGATTAAAATCGGACCACTCCTTCTTTAACGCGATTTTTTCGATTATTAATATTTATCAAGGGTACCTCGACATGAAACCTAGCTAAGAACACTTGCAGACACTTATAGTACAAGTGTGTAAATTTTCAAGAAAATCGGTTCAGCCGTTTCGGAGTCTATAGGTAATGGACACACACAAAGTTTCATTTATAAATAAGTTTAGATAGATTATGCATATGCACTGAAATTCAAAAAGAAAACATTGTTGGTGGTCAGGAATTGAACTAAACGTTACTAATAAAATAAGTTTATGTGTCTATTTTGTAAAATGTATTGCTAATGATTTCATTAAAAAAATGCATTCCAAAATCAAGAAGAAAAGTATGGTTAGTGGTCAGGAATTAATACCAGCAGTATTGACAGAATAGAGAGATTCTGATATAATGAAAATAATGTCCAGGAAAAAAAAAATGTTTAAGGAAACCAATAAAAAAGTTATCCATTGTTTTTCGTTTCTTAAAGCATTTGTTTCATTTCAATTATAGCCGATTTTTTTCCCAGCCACGTTTTCGAAAAAAATCAGCACTTTTAAGTATCTATTTTTCATCTCTTTATTTCTTCTTGATACATCATCAGTTCTTTCTGCTTCATCAACTACTAGACGTCATTCTACTTTTCTCTCCCCACCACCTTGTCCCCATCAGTTATGCTCAACAGCCAGTTGTTTTAATGTTTGCATCGTTCAATGTTGCAGAACATTTCATGAAAGCCTCAAACGTTATTTGCATAAACTGGTGATCTTCAATGAACTTTGCTCTATATTCCAAGCAAAATTGTTGTGGATCTTTTAATTATAAAATGATGGAGTATTTTATTTGTTGTCTCCTCTCCCACACCAAGAAAATTCTAACCGTGGCTGATTGCAGAAGGCCACTTGCATGCAAATTGTCAGGGATCAATCTGATTTGTGAAGACGATATTGATTTCTCGTGACATATGCATGAATAGCTATGACAGTCATTCATGAATATTAAGAGTCACTTACAGCCATGGACATTCCCCACTCCTCCAACGATTTTCTGTCATTGAAACTATATTTTGTTTAAACCTATGAAATAAACTTAACCAGCCGTAACTGAATCCACAAAATAAACGGCTGAACCAGGATATGTCAAAAAATTTTCCCCATCAAAAAATGTTCAACTAAAAGCAACTCTGAAGAATCTTCTATGTGATCTTTCCTTTCAGGACGTAGGCGATCATGGCTTTCCATATCTCCCTGTCCCTGGTGGCTCTAAGCATGATTTCTCCTGTTGCCCCATGCAACCCTTGTTCTGTCATCCACCTGATCAGGTCCTTCAAATATGTTATCTGCTGCTTTCCTCTGTCTCTTTTTCCCTCTATCTGGCCTGTTAGTATCAGGTTCTCCAAGCCCTCCTTTCTCATTGCATGTCCCAAGAACTTTAGTTGTCTCTTTCTGATGCTCAATATTAATTTTCTTTTCGTTTCCATCCTTTCTAAAACCTTATCATTGCTCACATGTTCAGTCCGTGATATTCAGCATCCTTCTGCAGAACCACATTTCAGCTGCTTCAAGTTTTTCCTATATCTTCGAAGATATTGTCCAACATTCACTGCCATATTGAAGAATTGACATCACATAGCAATCCAGTACTCACCTCTTTGTTTTTAGTGAAATTGTCAACTTCTAATAAACCTTTGATTAACACTAAGAGTATATGTTTAATTTTATGAAGTGAATAAATTCTGTTTGCCAGACAATTTTTAAAAGAAACCGACAAAAAAAATTCTTCATTGACCACATAACAATAGATAATTCGTATCTCTATCAATACAGTTCTTTGGTTTAAGTGTGGTTATTTTAGTAACACTTTCAATTTTGTATCATTATAACATTTTTGGGAGCAAGTTGCTGTTTACTGTAAATAAGTAACTATAAAAAATGCTGATGTGACTCTCTCATGGTAACTGCAATTTCAATTTCAATTGAATAGTCTGCTGTATAGACTAAGCTAAATGACACTCCCCAAAATACAATACAGTAAAACTACTTCACAAAACAAGTTGTATTGTATGCTACTCTATGTCAGTTTAGCAACAATATTAAGTGTTAGTGTATAACACAAACACTGAGGACCAACATTTCAAGTGTCTTGAAGATTGGTAGCAGGCCATGTAAATTCTCTAAACGCATTAATATAAACATTTAGATATGAACTTACCTCACTGGTACCCCCTATATACGAATTTCCTTGAGCCACAAGATTAGCAACTAGGTCCCACCCTTTTACAAATTCTACTCTAGCAGCTTCTTTTTTCCAATTTCCCACTTGTGGAATTCTCTTCCGCATACTTGCTTTCCTGACAGTTACAATCTCCAAGAATTTAAATGTAAAGTCAATAGTCATCTCCTGTCTCACTAACTTACATCCTCTCTCTCATGCTTTTCTACATCCACCCACCTCTCATCAGTACTCTCTTCCCTCTCCTACTCTCTTCTTGACACCCCCTGCAACCTCTCATTCCTTATAACATTCCTCTTTGTCCACCCCACTCTCATCTGTAATCTCTTCCCTCTCCTACTCTCTTCCTGACACTCCCTGAAACCTTTCACTCTTCATAACATTAATCTTATATAACCTCCTGCACAACAGGTGCAGTAAAATGCCTTGCTTGGTGCGACATGATTAAAAAAAAAACAAAAAAAAAAATTTTATCAGTAAAAAGATAATATGAATTATGACAAAAGGAAAACTTTTCTTTAACAATGTATTTCATCCCTCAGAGAGACTTTAAAGTCCCTCAGGGGGTGAAATGTGTTGGTAAGGGATATTTTCAATTTATCATTATTGATACATTATGTTCACAGCTTGGGGGATAACCCGGATATAAGAGAGATTTTCTCTGGTCCCAAATTAGAGCCTGTGGTAACGTATATAAAATAGACCAAACTCGGATATAAGAGAGATTTTCTCTGGTCCCAAATTAGAGCCTGTGGTAATGTATATAAAATAGACCAAACTCTGATATAAGAGAGATTTTCTCTGGCCCCAAATTAGAGCCTGTGGTAATGTATATAAAATAGACCAAACCTGAATATAAGAGAACTTTTATTCCGTCCTGGCAACTCTCTTATATCAGGGTTACACTGTACCATAATAATAATAATAATTATATAACTTTTTGAAGACTTAATTTTGAAGCTAATTTTAAGGAAGACGCATTATACACGGGATATAAAATTATCGTATGTACTTCTGACTCTGGCTATGACAATTTTTTTAAAGCTTGAAGATAATTTATTTATTTATATGCACATTTTTAACATACAGTATAACCCTGATATAAGATACCCTGATATAAGAGATTTTTATGGTCCCAAATTAGAGCCTGTGGTAATGTATATAAAATAGACCAAACCCCGATATAAGAGAACCTTTATCCGGGTCCCGGCGACTCTCTTATATCAGGGTTACATTGTATAAGAAAGCCCTTCAAATTTTGAAATAAATCATTGACATTATTTCGTAATTATTATTACTGAATAGTAATCTCTAAGAGTGATCTTTTATTTTCTTTTTAAAAGGTCACTAAAAGCAGTAATCATCTGTATGTACTGAAATATCTGAGGGCAAAAACTTAAAAAAAAACAACAAAGATGAAGATACTCAGTCCCCAAGGAAGATTTGGCGGGTTTTACTAACATTTAAAAAGGATACAACTGTCAGTCTCCAAGGAGAATTTTCTAAGTTTTGCTATCATTCAAAATATACACAAGCCTCAATCTCCAAGGACAATTTGAGCAGTTTTACTATCATTCAAAACATACACAAACCTAAATGCCCATGGGGGATTGGTGAATTTTTCTATCAGTATGTTTGTAGGTAGAGAAGGTGACCCAATAAAAAATAATATTAGGCTAATGCAAATGTTTCTGGCAATTTCTTGGACAAAATCTTTATTCATATTAATTTTTTAGCATTATCATTCTGTTATTAAAGCATTTTTCCTGTTTTTATGACTTATGAGGAAACACACCTATTCCTCAGATAATGGACTCTCCCTCCTATATTAATAAGAATTAACAGGAAGTTAACGGGAGAAGTTCTTGGGAAGTTCATAGGAGTTCTATTGGAGTTCAGGAGAACTACTAGGCAGTTGATATTAGTTGGCAGTTAGCCGGATACTAAGGAGTCAGCTTTCAGTGGAAGATTACCAAGTTCCTAACATTTTGGGTGTGTTAAGTCGATTAGCAACCGACATAGCACAATTATAACCTTCAGTGTGAAAACTACTCCACAACAATGACCTTAACCTCTTTTCGGTCATAAAAGGACTTATATATAATTATGAATCAAATACAGTTTCAAAATAAACATCTAGATGATTTTAAAGAAGAGTCACTATTTTACAAGTTTAAACTTGGCCTAAACATCAAACACACAATCAAATTTAGTTAAGAATCCTAAACAAACAAGACTTTCATGAACTACTTTACTATAAAAGAAATGGCCGAACCTCACATATAGGGAGGTAATTGAATTGCATTGAATAAAGTATCATTTACAAACGTAAACATCTGTTTTTCTTTACAGATATCATATTGAATTATACTGATAATGATTTCAAACTAAATGTTTATCAAAAATCTGGAATAATTATTGATTTCTCTTTGAGGGGGACTTAGAATTTGTGGTCCTCAATAATTACATGATAGGGAGAAATACATTGAAAATATTTTTGAAGTTCCACACTATCTTAATTCTTTCATATATAATGCTTGTAGTAAAGCTTACCAAATTCACAGAATTAGAAAAGAAAATGATATAAATAATTTTGATAAAAATGGACGCACAAAAGTACCAATTCAATAATGATTACAATTGTAAATAATTTGTCTCCCCTTAATATAACATTTGTTACAACTGCTTCAGAAGTAGTAAGTTAATTAATACAAAACAAAATATCGCAAACCAATAATTAAAAAAGTGTAAGAAATACATGGTTGAAATATCTACGAACTTAAATAAAATATTATATGAACACAAAACGGATTTTTTATAAAACACAATCAGTGTATTAGCTGATCATTATAATTTTTAAATTATTTTAGTCATTTCACTCCAACCAAGGTGGGAATGTAATTAAAATTCAGGGGCTTACAGGGAGTGAAGGAGAAAGCGAGAGAAAAGACGGAGTATAGGTGGGGATTAAGAAAAAAGCAAAAGATTAACGGGATTCAAGAAGATAGAAGATGTCGATTAATGTTGCATTAAAATTTTTGAAGGTTATAGTTATCAGGGAAGCAAGTCAATAGAAGAGAGTCCCACAGGTGGTAAGTGTGAGAAAAGAAACTGTTCGAATAGAAGTGATGGTTACATTTAGTCTATAGCGGGTTATCCATTCCTTTCCAGTTTATAGTGGGGAGTCCATTCTAGTGAAGGGTAGTTGTATATTGTTGCAGGTTAACGGAATTTGGCCTTGTTGTAGATAGCCCACTATAAGTCATAAAGAAAGGTTATAAACCAAGAAAAGCAAATTGAGTTGAAAAAATAACATTTTATATATATATATACATATCAATTAAGGTCTTTACAATTAAAGTAATACTTGAAGTATAGATCCAACGGACGTTAAAATGTTCATGGCAATAAAATGCTGAAAAGAGAATTAATGCTTAGGAATGTGGGAGCATTGTAAGTAAGGAATGTCTTTGATGTATTCGCTCCTTAGGTCAGTAAGTAGTTTTGAGACAGCGAAAGATAAGAGGAGAGGGAAGGGATGCTAGGATAGTGAGCTGCTTGACTTAGATCAAGGGGATACTGATTACACTCCTCTCTCTCTCTCTAGCCAGCCCATGTGTGTTGGCCTGCGTCTGTCTGTCTGGCAATGCTTTCTGTATCAGCTTTTTATTTCAACTTTTTGGATTGCAGGTGATCATTTGGGAATTCATATCCGTATTTGATTCTGGGCTTCCCATTGGCCGATAAATAAAATTCGCGTAGGCTTGCGAACTGGAAATTTGATATTTAATTTTTATTTTTCAACCGGAACATCTGCGCAAATCCGGCCATGCACAGACGACCTTTGGTCACTTGCCTCTTGGTCGTGATAGTGCAAACATCCAGTCCCTTGACCTTGCTTGGTCGGTATCACCACAAGTCATTTAAAACAGTAAACAGGTGGGACCTAGATACCACTAATAGATCTGGCCATGATCTTAACCTAATTGTTTAAATCTTAATTTTTTTTTTTTTTTTAATCATATCACCCCAAGCAAGGTGGTAACACCACTGATGCGCAGGGGCCTACGTAAGAGTAAGAAGATTGGAAAAGAGAAAACCACATCCAAAACAGGGAACAAGGGATGAGCCTCTACATCAGTTCAATAGATGTGGGTGGAGTGTGAACCGGGCGATAGTTTAGTCTATCTACTCCAATTAAAAAAAAAAAAAAAAAAAAGTGGAAAAAAGTAAAAAATTGGAAAAGAGAAAACCAGAAACCACATCCAAAACAGGGAACAAGGGATGAGCCTCTACACCTGTTCAATAGATGTGGGTGGAGTGTGAACCGGGCGATAGTTTAGTCTATCTACTCCAATTAAAAAAAAAAGTGGAAAAGAGTAAAAAATTGGAAAAGAGAAAACCAGAAACAAAAGTGAATGGAAGTTGTTATAGTGTAAACGTATAAAAAGGGCAGTTTCTTTTTGTTTTTGTCATGAAAAATTTTTAAGCATATAAATGTACCATGCCAAGAAATTGTAATCCACCAACTCATCTTTGAACATTTCACTATAAACTTAAAATGGAATACATTTTGTGTCAGTATTGTCTTCTCTCTCTTCAATGTTATCTAAATTTCTTTCACTCTCTGTAATCCCTTGTGTATGAGTGGCTTTATTGCCTTGCTGGAAGTGAAGTGATAAAAAAAAAAATGACACAAAACCTTGACATCACTACTATTTAATATACACTTACCATTTTAAAGGAGTCCAAATTAAGCAGCAAAATAAGAACCCAAGTCAAAGATGCCAAGACTGCACAACTTCAAATGAAAGTGAGAGTTCCATCTCATTTCAAGTCTTGAGTACAGACAGCAGTTTCATTTTTTTTTAATTATAAACACTATTTTTATTTATTTTTTGTATGTCTGGGTTGACATTTTAATTAATTAATTAATTTTCCTCAAATTAATATCAACTGGACTAGATCAGGAAGTCCCACTGAATAAAATTATGACTACTAATGAAACTATTCTCTTCTTCCATCAAGAAATGCACTTCTATAGCTGAAATGTGCCATTACCAATTTGGACATGAGAGGCCGACATGATAGAGCAAGGTCCACTGACCTACTTAGGGAATGCAAACCTGATGTTGGAACTTCTTTAAATCTCTCTCTGCTAGATTCATTTTGGTACATAAAATGTAAACAGCAATTTTAAAATGAATGTTTTTTTTTTTGTTTTTTTTTTAAGAGTAATTTTTTTAAGAGTAATTTTAAGAGTAATATTTTTTTAAGTGTAATTTTTTTAAGAGTAATTTTAAGAGTAATTTTAAGAGTAATTTTTTTTTTAAGAGTGTAATTAATATTAACTGTCGTAGATTTAAACCCCTCCCTGCTTCAGAAAAAGGAAATAATTGAAGTTTGTTTCTTGTCAGGAGTCATTTTTTTTTTCTTTTTTTAAAATCTAGACTGGCTGTTATTCATTTTATTTTTAAGGAGAAAAACAACAACAAAAAAAAAGCAGGGATGGCAAATCAAACACATGTACCCGCTAAAAATAACATTTATACCATAAATTAGTACAAATTTCTTGTTATTATAATTTATGTTGGATAAAAAAATCCATTTAAAAAATACTTTTTCATAGCCATGTCTATTTTTAAATCTATATCTCTTCCTTCTTTGATTGAAATTTTAAAAAAATTCTTTTTATCTGTTTTTTATTTTAACTTGAGTTTGGTAAAAAGTTTACTTTAGATTTTAACTTTAAATTACTACATCAAAACACTAAGATTAAATAAAATGATAGCTTGGAATTAGTAAAATAATACAAATAAAACAAGACAAATTGTGGGATGTATTTTTATCGCGAAAGAATATGTTTTGTATTTCAAGTGATGTATATAAAATTATTTTTGAAATGGCATAATCAATTGGCATTGTTTTGAACTGCTTCTTCAAGTCTGGCTTATCTGAAATGAAATTTAAGTATGGCAGTCAAAATCATTCAAGAGAGAGAGAAAAAAAAATGAAAGCAAATGAATCCATCAAGGATTTATGTTATGCAACTAACATCAACTGTCATTTTTCAAAATCTATTGGGAAAACCTCATTTTAAATAAAACTTAAATGCAGCATATAACAAAAGAGACAATTTTCTACAGTATTTTGACATTCAAAATAAGCATTCTTGAACATATTTCAATCAAAATTTCAAAATGGCTGCCTCAAAACTAGAAAATTTGATTTTAAAATTTTACATGTCAAATGCCTAGTTTCCTCTCTCTTGAAAAGAGCGTACTGTTTTATTTCAATAGCAAATATCTCAGCCTTTTTAAATTCAAGTCTTATATTATTATTAGCAATTATTTTTTCATTTTTCAAAACAAGAAAAACAAGAAGAAATATTTGTAAGTTTTAATGGGGGGAAAAATACATGCGTTATAAAAGTCTAATGTTTGTCCATCTGTAATGATGTAAGATGTTTATGTGCTTATTGAACAGTTATTTAATATTCAAAGCTGTATGATATGAATGATTTTTTGATATATTGTGGTTTGTTGAAAAGAAAAGCATCATGGGAAGTTTATTTTCAATGCAATCAAGACTTAATTCAGGATCTCCTAACATGCCCTGAAAAATTACAATTTATAACTGGATGTATTTATTCTGATACTAACAACAGAGAAATTTTTCAAATGAAATCTTTCTTTCTACTATTGAAGTCTGTGAAAACTTAATGTAAAACAAAAACAAAAAAAAAAAAATACAGAAAAAAAAAAGGAAAACAATGACTCAACCTTGGGTGTTCATCATGAAGTGTATTGAGAAATTCAACAAAATAATTGTTTGAAATATTCAAAATGTGATAAGAACTTTGTTTTCTGCCAGCCGTTTATTTCATTTTACTAAAGGGATGAATTTTTCTCAAGGGATCTTTTCGTAAGGGACTACTTTTTTTTTTTTTAACAATCAGAATTGTTTGGAAAAGCTAAAAAATTTATTGGGACTTTTTGCATTGGATTTTTCAATTTCTATCATTCAATATCAATATTGACCAAAGTCGGTTTTCACTTATTTTTACATGAAGCAAAAAGAAATTAAAATCAAAGAACAATTGTGCAGGACTAGTTCTCAAAGTATAGCATTCCTTATTCGGACTACTAACAAAATTGACCAGTAGTTAACCGCCAACTCATCTAAAATTTTACATCCAAAATTTAAGCTTGTAGAAGCAGCTAAAATAGTCAAGTGACTTTCCTGTTACTTTCTCAATAGCCACACATTGATAGAGAGGCCTGTCAGTTCTGCTATTTCACCCATAATTGAGGAAAAGAGGATTCTTACCTTTCTCAAGAGCAGTTAAGCAAAATTGCCTTCAGGAAGCTAGGCTGGAATTTGAACTTAGCTTGCTAATTTTATTCTCTGCACCAAGATCTATTATACTCAGTCAGTTAAAGTGCCATACGTGAAACACGCTTGGGCGATCATGTCTCGAAAGAGACATGACTGACTGGGCAGAAGATTATCCCGTAGTAGGTTGCCATTGCTTTCTGCGGTAGACTGGTTTCCAGCCAAGGCTATAGAACCCAATCTGTCCTGTTATTTAACCCATAACTGGAAGGAAGAAACAGATTAATACCTTTCCCGAGGGTATTTGCACGTAAGTGAATGCAATGAATTCAGCTGGAATTCGAACTCGGCACCCCGATTTCTCATTCCGAGCCGATATCCACTGTACCACAACGCACATCCTCTATTATACTACCGAACAATAAAATAATCCAACTAAAAATAGATCTGTATTTTTAATTAGTTCCACCTCTGTAAACTGATATAAGAAATATATTATAAGGAGAGCATTTATTGGAAATCCAAAACACACATTTTTTTTCTTTTATGGGTGTGTGTGTGCTTATTTAAAGAGAACACTTATTCAAGGCAATACAGTATACAATTATTCACTCAAGTTAGCTAATAATTATATGGGTGTTTACTTCTTTAACAGAAGTGGCCACTCATTTAATTCCTGAACTGGTATAACATAACTGCCTTCAGTGTAAGAGTGTTTCAACCTAGATGAAAAAAAAAATAAAAAAAATAAAAAACATAAAACAAAGAATTTTGAATGCCATTTTTTAAAAGACAGTGGTATCACAATCTACATCACTTTATTTTTTCCTGGTGTCAAACTGAGCTTAAGTCAACCCACCAATACATTCACATGAGGCAACAATTTATGGTCACATTACACGAACAGACACTAACCAAGAATTGTCATATTTTAATTTTCAATTTAAAATATTTCTATTGTTCGGACAGTTGTCCTCATCTTTATTGTCATGACATTTCGGCTGATGTATGCGCTATCCTTCTCAGGTGATATATGTTGAAATTTCAAACTGAATCCTTTATTTAGTCCACTGAGATAGGTTGTTCTAGTTCCATGCACCATGCCTTTTCAGTTTTAGTTATTTCCCTAATAGTAACTTAACTGTAAGTTCTTGTTCACCTCTGCTATGGCCAGGCATTGAACTCACAACTGTTTGGGTAAGTCACCAGATTATTTCAATCAACACTTATCTACTGGGCCATGTGCCCTTGGGAGACAATAACTGAAGCTTTGATATACAAAGAAGGCATTGCATGTGGAACCCAGTGGACAAAATAAATCAGTTCAAAATTTCAATATACATCACCTGAAGGAGGCTGAAGTGTACAACGATCGGAATGTAAATGTGACAACAAAGATGAGGATAACCGTCTGAACAATAGAAATAGCGTAAATAGTTACAAAGCTTTTTTCAGAATTTAGTCAGATGTTTAATTTTGAATTTGTATTTAGTGACCATTCAGGTCCTTCAAATTTGGTTTTGTTTATTTGAGAACAGAAGAACAACTGCAAAGACAATTGTAACATTTATACTCTCAACTAGCAGTATAGCCCTGCGTTGCTCGGGTGTAATGAAAGCTTTAAAACTAATCCATGGCCCTGGAGCTCAAACTCAGCCTAAAGAATATTTGTGTGAAGTTTGGTGAGAATCAGATAAAAATTGTGGATTTGTATAAAGGACATACAGGCAGATAAACAGACACACACACAAACATCTTGCCTTTTATATATATATATATATATATATATAATCGATTTTCTGAACTATTGTAAGAACTGCCACTTACATTGCAACTGTGTAAATTTTCAAGAAAATCGGTTCAGCCATTTTGGAGTCTATAGGTAATGGATACACACACTAGGTTCCATTTATAAATAAGTTTAGATTAGATTAGATGAGGATATATAAAAGACAAACATAACATAAGCACTGTCAACAAGGCTTCACATTTTGAACATCTACAGAATCAATTCAAACTCAAGTAAAACTCATAGATACAATTCACTGCTAAAGATACTGGTAAGTTGCTGACTCATTCTATCACTCCAGAAACTATCTGACTCCTCCTTCCAGGCTTTATATTTACAAGAGTCAGACTGTACCCCAAAAAAGCTAGGTTTTGTATCGAGGTACCCTTGATAAATATTGAAAATTGATAATCAAAAAAATTGGGTTATAGAAGGAGTGGTCTGATTTTAATCAAAGTTGATACACTCATAGACAAAGACATAAGAAACGATATTCAGAAGTTTCAAGGTTGCAGTTCTTACAATAGTGGAAAAAAAATCGATTATATATATATATATATATATATATATATATATGTGAGGCAAGATGTTTGTGTGTGTGTCTGTTTATCTGCCTGTATGTATTTTTTTCAGCCCTTTTATTTTAGTTTTTGCTTCTACTAGTTTAGACATGCCAGGCTACTTCCTCCTATGTGCCTTGTCCTTTCAGGACTTAGGCGATCATGGCTTTCCATGCCGCCCTATCCCTGGTGGCTCTTAACATGCTTTTTCCTGTTACACCATGCGACCCCTGTTCTGTCATCCACCTGCTCAGGTCCTTCAAATATGTTATTCGCTACATTCCTGTCTCTTTTTCTCTCTATGTGGCCTGTTAGTATCAGGTTCTCTAAGCCTTCCTTCCCCATTGCATGTCCCAGGAACTTTAGTTGTCTCTTCCTGATGCTCAGTATTAATTTCCTTTTCATTTCCATCCTTTCTAAAACCTCATCATTGCTTATATTCATCTGGAATTGGAACTCAGTTATCCGAATTCTCACTCTGAGCCGAAATCCATTGAACCGCAAAGAACATACTGTTTTCTTCTATGTGCCTTGTCCTTTCAGGACGTAGGTGATCTTACACTTCCACATCTCCCTATCCTTGGTGGCTCTTAGCACGCTTTCTCCTATTACATCATGCAATTTCTGATCTGCTATCCACTTACTCAGGGCAGTCAAGTATGTTATCCACTGTTTTCCTCTGTCTCTCCTCCCCTCTAGCTGGCCTGTTCTCCAAGCCCTCCTTCCATTTTGCATGTCCCAGGAACTCTCTCTTCCTGATGTTCAGTATTAATTTCTACTTCCACAGAGTCAAATTACCCACATTTTCTCAGTATTCCATTTTTAAGGAGAGAGGTCCACTTGGACAGTCTCCTCCCACCCCAGAACTGATGCTTTACAGAACACACACCCATGTGGATGCTTCCCTAAATCTTAACCTGTTCAAGTCAAAGGTCAATCATTTATATATTTTCCTTATCATAGTCTTAACTTCTTACCACCTTTTCTTAAAGGCATCATTTAGTCAAGTCACCAACATTTCCTTAGTATTCCATTTGTAAGGATCAAGATTCAGTTTTCTCCCTAAGAAATATCACTCAGTGGAATAAACTCGAGCACAGATGCTTCGATGAACACTACAATCTTAACATCTTTAAGTGAAAGGTTAATCATTATCTACCTTCCTAATTTGCGTTTGTTACCATATTCTCTTTCATTGAAGTCACAATAACCTAATTTAAGTTGCTCATTGTTTGTAAGGTGCAAACTTTATTCAAAGAAAAAAATAAAACGGACTGATTCGTGACAAACAAATTAATCAGTATGCCATGACTAGCATCTACATCATACCAATTTTATTTCTATATGCATTTGCAACATAGAAAAAATGAGATCTCTCAGTATGGATATTTACCTCATCACCCAACTAAGGCACGGATTTGACACAAGGCTGAGGTTTTATGCGGGGAACCCAAAGGCATGTGTACAGAGGTTTATCTCTCAGTATATAGTGTATATGTAACACCAAATGTGTATTTTACACTTTACTTACTAACAACTGGAGAGGATATTTAGTACATGTGTATATTGTATGCAACAAATTGTTTTTTTTTCCTTAATAATTTGATATTAATAGTTATGTATAATAAGTGTGACAAATATTAAATGATGCTTCATTTATTTGGCACTTGCTTGTGTGTGTGTGTGTGTGTGTATATATATATGTGTGTGTGTGTGTGTGTATGTATGTAGATATGTGTGTGCGTGTATGTATATGTATGCATGTGCGTGTATGTATATGTATGTATGTATGTATGTATGTGTGTGTGTGTATGTATATATTGTTAAATATAAGGGACAATGGATGTCTATTACGTTTAATCATGAGCCGTTCTAAACGTCATATTTTGGCTTTAATTTCAGTTGAAAATAAAGACAAAAATTCTCCAAAATATGACGATTAGAACGACTCATGATTAAACGTAATAGACATTCATTGTCTCTTATATTTAACAGTATATGTTTAGAAAATTATTTGCTGCCTCGATACACTAAATATATATATATATATATATATATATATATATCTTTATCTTTACATTAAAATAAAATTAAGTTGTTATAAAATGCTAGCATACAGTAACAGAGAACAGAGGAAGCATGAATTCTCTTTGAATGTTTCTGAATTGAAATGCATTCCTTGTATCTGACCTTAATGGTCATTATTTTCAGGTTCAGTAAATAACTGATAAACTTGCCTGGATTGTATTTTTTGTTCTTCATCTTTATTACTTTTTATAGAGCTTTTTTTTTTCTGTTTTTAAATGTCTTTAGTCATCTCAAAAAAAATGGATGATAAGAAAGGGATTATTGTTCATTTCTGTCAAAATTATTATTATAATTTTTTTTTTCATTTGCTTAATGTTTTTTTTTTTGAATTTTTTTTCTTTTTAATTCAACTTTATTATGCACTTATCTTCCATTTAATCAGAATATACACTGAATTTCTTTTGTACTATCCAACCTATAGATTGAACTCATGACTGCTAGGCAACTTGATTCTCTTAATTGACACTTATCTGATAGGCTATGTTTTCTATTAGAAAAAAAAAAAAAAAAAAAAAAAACTTAAAATATTAAACCTAATTTTGTGTGTGTGTGTGTGCTTTATTTCAACCAACCAGAGCACTTATTTGTATTAACTAGCCCAGCAATTGAATTCACAACCACCAGGTAAGATTTGCTTAACCAATGTACTTACCCACAAGTCTACATACCCTGTAGGTAGTAATGTGGAACTTTAACCTATGTCTCTTGTCTGCTTCTTCATTTGAGCGAGAGTATATGCCATTTTTGTACAACCCTAACCGAAAGATTGAACTCAAGAATGTCAGGCAACACGATTCCTATAATTCCTATAATTAGCTCTTTTATCCAATAGGCCATCTATTTGATATAAAACTTGGAACATTAAACCTAATTTTGCTTGTCTTTGGCATTTTTCACACTACTTAACCATAAGATTGAACTTATGGCTGCCAATAAAAATCAATATATAATAATAATTTCTCATCTTTAAAATTCAAATTCACACCCAAACACTATTTTCAATATTTATATCCTAATCATTTTCAAATCTCTCACGATATTCAATAATACTGCCATTGTTTTCATTTGACTCATTGAATAAGAGAAAAACTTTCTCAAATTGATGCAAATCAATGTATTTATTTGGACTGTTTTATTTTCACTTCTTTTTGACACTCATATCTGTTCAAATTTTGTTCTGCATACATCTGCCAATACCGAGACTCATAGTTGCTTTCCATATGGTATTCATTTATCATGTATGTCATATCAGTGTTGTCAAAATGAAGATCTACGTTAACCTTCCCTCCAGTCGAATATGACGAAGATCACTTATTTACTTTTTTTTTTCTTCTTTTGTCAAAGCAGATTTTAAAAGTGTATTGATTTATTGAAATAACTGCCATGCCTACAGAAATTGTCATTAACGTTTGTTGGCTAATTTTATTTCCTCTGATCCACATTTAACTTAATCAAGAACTGAGGAGTTAAACGACCAAGGCAATATTGAAATAGATTTGATTAAGTTTATTTTTAAAAAATATATTCTATCTATATTCTTGAAACTAATTTTGCAAGATGTTTCTTTGTAAATCTAACGGTACAGATTTACAAGACATTTTCTAAATAATTTTACTCTTACTTGATAAATTATTCCAACTTGTCTCCTTATCTTTCTTGTTTTCATTACTGTTTCGACCAGTTAACTCTTCAGCCTTCTTCATACTTATGCTGGATATTGTAATGTACAAATTTTTTTTCTCAAATTCTACAAGCTAAAAGATCAACCTGATATTAGAAATTTAAAAATTTAAAAAAAAAAAATTTGCAGTGTCAATCTTTAACCTTAAACACTTTAGACAAATTCATTCATCAAGGAAAGCATTTGTCTTGCCATCAGAGTTGACTGCAATTGCCAAATAATTATATTTAAATTTGTGTTGTCACATCCTGCTAAAGCAACAATTAAAAAAAAAAAATCATCTTTGACTTAAAATCAAGATCAAGGCTATTGCAATTTGCATTTGAGGAGCCACCATATACGGGATGCGATAGATAAATTGTCGTATAAATTATGCAAAAATGAAAATACCACAAATGCTCATTTTAATAGGTATATTTACCAAATTGCACAAATATATCCGAAAATAGTAAAGAGTGACTTTATTCAATAAAAATCGTTATTGGCTTCAACCATGGCCTCCAAAATTTCCTGCACCCTTTCTGGACAATCTCCTTGTTTCAGTTCATTTTTGGTGTTACAAAGAGTTTTACTGGTCTCTTACTCAACTGTGCCCCACACATAATAGTCTTGGGTGTTAGGTGGCTAGATTTAAGGGGTGATGTAGTTGTAGTTGCAGAAATTGCCTGAAAGTCATGACTAGGTTCTGCTGCTTGTGTGGCATGTCAACAAGTCCTCTTATCAGACAGAAAATCTTCTGGCAGCCACCCTCTTGACCAAAGACAGCATTGTAGACCTCCATTCTGAGGCTCAGTCGGAAGATGATTTTAGGCATAACATCATTGTCATCACTAGTGATCACTCCAAACATCTTCATGATCACCATTGGATTCATCGAACTCTTTCTGAATCCTCTGCACTGACCTCAGATGTTGACACCCAAACACTCTGAAATGTTTGTATTGAAGCTTCCAGCAAGTATACAAAATAATACAGTATGCTGTTTCCTAATTTCTGGTGGAGCAAATTGTTTCATGGTGCTCTTTTTCTCGCAGAGGGTGGTCAACTGATCTTACTATACTGTGCAGTTGACAAAATAAAAAAAACATGCATGTGTGAAATAAAAAAATATAAGATAGCGAGAATTTGTCCATAGCCCCCTGTATAGTCGAGAAGTAAAAATTAGCTTGAATTCCAGTTGAATTCGTTGCATTCACTTACATGCAAAAACCCTTGGAAAAGGTATTAATCTATCTTTTCACCCTTCAGCTATGGGTTAAATTAGCATGACAGATTGGTTTCTATAGCTTTGGTTGGCAACCAGTCTATTACAGAAAGAAATGGCAACCTACTGTGGGAAAATCTTCTACCTAGTCAGTCACTGATTGAAAGAGACATGATCGCCCAAGCATTTATCATGTATAGCCCTTAACTGACTGACTGATTATAAATATAAAAACTTTGTGCATGTCAGTTTGGAACAGAATTCAAAATACTATTACTAATTAATATAGATCTGCTATTTATGAAGGATTTGAGAGAAGGAAAACAAGATTCATATTTAAAGATGTTCCAATTCTACAACACTTATCTAGAATATTTACTTTATTTTCACTCAGACTTATATCCTCATCTTTGTTGGTATTATCACATAGTTTCAGCTACTAAAATCTTGGGCCTTTTTTACTGACAGGGTAACTGATGAAACATCAACTTGAACTCTTTATTTAATCTACAGGGGTAAATTGTTCTTACTCCACTGTTGTCATGTTTTTACCAAATCTAAGTCTGTAACTCCTGATCTCAGAAATTCAGACAATTTAAAGATATCTTGATTAAATATATGACAACTTCGATTCAACTTGTTAAGAAACTACAAATATTAGGTAAGATTCATTAACACATACGATATATCAAATATCTCAGTGTGTATATATATTCTAAACATGGTATACTTAGGCAACAGTTGTTCATTTAAACATTGTTCAATAGAATGGACAAGTCATGTTTGCTAAGTTACTCCTGGTGCCAAATAAGTTGTTTGGTGTCAGGTTGAAGCTTGTAATGAAACTTGCCAAAATTGTTCTGTTATCTTTGAAAATGGCATAGATTGTCAAAAGTAAATGGAACATTACGTTGAAAACTGATTCCACACTAGAAGAAACACATCAAAGGATCTGACAGGGATTACTTGTCTTTTTGGTCAATATTATATACAAATAAATAAATCAATATGAAAATGGATATCAAAGGCAACTATCTGTTCTATGCTAAACACAATTATGATGGCTTGAAGACTGTCTTCTGTGGGTGTTCACTTTTATATTTACATATACTCTATCTCTGATATTGAGCACTTTAACCCATAAATATAGCATATCTTAAAATCATATTTTTATTATATATATATATATATATATATATTTGCATTTTGTATGAAACAGTGTCGACTCTGAATGTTGACTTCAGAATATATATATATATATATATATACATATATATATATATATATGCACACTAACTTAAACAAAAAAGTAAATGATCTTTCAGACAAAATTTAAGAACAGCTAACCTCATCATCAACAATAATAATTAACCAACAAGATTCAAACTACAACAAACCAATATTATTTATAAATTTTTATATCCTTTGATAACTGTGTTTTTGATCCACCTAATTTCAAAAATAATTATATTGGCCATAGAACTACGAAACTGTCCCAAAGACTCGCATTGCATCTCTCTGAACTGATCTGATATCATTTAAATGTACAAAGACCTACCAAACGCTGTTCGTAACATACTTGTTGACAACAAAAATATCATAGCATCATCCACATGCAAAAAAAGACTAAATAAATAAAAATGAAAGCATTATTGATAAAAAAGAAAAAAACCCACACTCAATAATATCAACTTTGAACACACTAAAAATGTGTGTACCGTGTACATAACACATACACACAACTCTACAAACATGCAAACCATACATACAATCTGTTATATATAATAAACAAATATATATATATATATATATAACATTCATTTTTGTGAGTACACATGTTTGGGTTGATATTCCTGTTCTTCATTTTATTAAATAGTGAAATTAATAACAATTGGCATTATCTGAGTAACAAAAAAACAAAGAAACAACAAATTGTGTCTCCAACAGGAACCAAACCTGCATTTTTTTTTTCAGCAGAAATATCACTTTGAACCAAAGTGTGCCTCTACAAATTTGGCCACAGAGACCAGTCTGACAGGGTAAGATTAAAATTACTTATTTAAGGAAAGTCTGTTATTCTAGTTTTGACTTCTACAAATCTATATCTGCTTGAGATGTAACTATCGCCCAGTTCACACTCCACCCACGTCTATTGAACAGGTGAAGAGGCTCATCCCTTGTTCCCTGCTTAGGATGTGTTTTCCGGCTTTCTCTTTTCCAATCTTTTCATTCTTTTCTTTTTTTTTTTTCAATTGGAGTAGATAGACTACATTATCGCCCAGTTCACACTCTACCCACGTCTATTGAACAGGTGAAGAGGCATCCCTTGTTCCTTGTTTAGGATGTGGTCTCTGGCTTTCTCTTTTCCAATCTTTTCATTCCTACGTAGCCCCCTACGCTTCAGTGGCGTTACCGCCTTGCTCGGGGTGATATGATAAAAACAAAAAAAAAACATTGACTGATCAAAATCAAATTTTGGGGAAAAGTCTCAACAGGTAAGGAGTTAAAAAGTACAGTTGATTTTAATTGGGTGCATAAAAACTGCAAACCAGGG